>VYZQ01013837.1:0-12478 GCA_013400655.1 Mystacornis crossleyi | reverse complement strand
CACCGGGAACGGCTCCGTCCCCCAGGAATGCCGGAGCTGCCATCCCTTGGGAATGCCGGGAGAGGCTCCATCCCTCAGAAAAACTGGGAACGGCTCCATTCCCCCTCCCAGGAGTGGCTCCATCCCTCGGGAACACCGAGAGCGGCTCCATCCCTTGGGAATGCCGGGAGCGGCTCCATCCCTCAGGAACAGCGGGAATGGCTCCATTCCCCCTACCAGAAACACCAGGAATGGCTCCATCCCCCTCCCAGGAGCGGCTCCATCCCTCGGGAATGCCAGGAACGGCTCCATTCCCACTTTCAGAAGCGGCTCCCTCCCTCGGGAACACCGGGAACGGCTCCCTCCCCTCTTCCAGAAACACCGGGAATGGCTCCATTCCCCCCTCCAGAAACACCAGGAATGGCTCCATCCCCCTCCCAGGAGCGGCTCCATCCCTCGGGAACACCGGGAGCGGCTCCATCCCCCCTTCCCTTCCGGCGGAGCCCTCAATCCCGGAGATGGACGGCGCCATTCCCGGCCTGCAGCGCCGATCCCATCCCACAAACCCTCCGTCATTCCCGGCGGACGCGGCCGTAACCCAACGGCAGCGCGGGCGTTAAGCGCTTCCCGTTTCTCATTCCCGGCCCCCGGAGCCATTCCCGGAGCGGGGCAGGCGGAGCGGGGACGGGATGGGATCGGGAGCTGCTCCGTTTGTCCAGTCCCCGCTCTGGGAAAAATCCCAGCGGCTCCAACATTCCCAAAATCCTAAAACCGGGCCTAAAACTGGCCCTAAATGGGTCCTAAAACCACCCTGGAGCTCAGCATCCAGTGGGATTTATCCCGTTCCCACTTTGGAAAAGCTCCCAAGAATCCCAAGATTCCCCAAATCCTAAAACCAACCCTAAAACCGGCCCTAAAACCACCTTGGATCTCAGCATCCGGCGGGATGTTTCCATTTCCTTCTTTGGAAAAGATCCAGGGACCCCAAAGATTCCCAAAACCTCCAAACCACCCCTAAAAGCACCTTGGATCTCAGTATCCAGCGGGATTTATCCCGTTCCCCCTCCGGAAACTCTCCCGGACTCTCCCGGGATTCCGGCTGTTCCAGCTGCGTTTGGATTGTTCCTCCCGGAGCTTTCCCGCCCCTTTCGGCACCTCCTCGTTTCCCGGAGCAAATATTTGTGGAATATCCAAATATTTGTCCTGGGGGAAAGGCGGGAGAGCTCCACCTGCTCCCAGGAAAAACCAGGGAAAAGCCGGAACGGGGAATTCTGGATTGGTTTGGGTTGGAAGGATCCTGAAATCCCGTCCCATTCCCGTGCGCTTCCCGTTATCCCGGGGCGCTCCACCGGGCCTGGGGTAATTCCAGGGATCCTGGCTTCCCCGGGAATTCCATCCCCAAATCCCGCCTGGATTTCCCCTGTTCCGCTTGGGAATTCCGCGCATTCCCCCCGTCCCCTCAGCCACCCCGGTTCCCGAGGAAAATATTCGGGATGCTGCCCCAAAGGATGGGAATGATGGATCCCAGGGAAAGCCGGGAAAATCCCGTTCCCCCTCTCCAGCAATGGATTTTCTCCCTCTGGAAAAGCGGGATAACAGCAGGGAACCTCTCCCGTGAAGAGCCGGCCGGGATTTTTCCAGGTTTTTAAAGGAATTAGGATGGGGATAAACCTCGATCGGCCGGATCCGCCTCTTTTCCCTGGGAAAAAGGAGCGGGAAGAGCTTCGGCTCCTCCACGGGGGGATTCCATAGGAATCGCCGATCCCTGAGGATCCGCAGCCGCGGAATCGCCGAACGGGATCGGGGCGGGAGCCACCGCAAATCTCCGGGATTTCGGGAATCTCGGGGTCATCCCAGGGATCCTCCGGGATCTCATCCCAACCCCATCCCACCAGACCAGGCCGGGATTTTTATCCGCGGATAAAACTGGGAAAAAACGGGAAAGGGAGAGCGGGAAAAGCTTCCCGGCACGAATATCCCGGGATATGGGATAAAATCCCGGCGCCGACTTTTCCAGGCCTCGCCATCCCGGATCCGGGGCTGTTCCCACCGGGATCCGCTCCCTCCCTCCCTGCCCCAGGAACAGCCGGGAATTCCAATTCTGGAGGGAAGGAAGCGGCGCCGGAGGCTCCGGGCCACAAATCCCGTGGGAATTCCCGAGCTGGGAATGTTTCCGCCTTCCCCCGCAAATTCCCGGGCTTCGGCTCCATCCCTGCCTTTTTCAGGGAATGGGAGCAGCCCCTTCCCCGAAGGCGGAATTCCCAACTGGTCCCGGAAAAGCTGGAGCGGCCCCGGCTCCACGCCAGGAAAAGCCCCGGGATATTCCCAGCAGAGATCCCGAAATCCCGGGATAAAGGGATTCATTCCCCCTAATTAATAACAGTTTAGTTAACGAGAGCCTGGCGTTAATTAGGACAAGCGGTCTCCGCTTCCAAGAGTTTTCCAAAGGTTTTTTTCCCATCCGGGAATGTTTTGTTGCTCCGACTTTGTGATTTGAGGGGATCCGGGAGAAAAATGGGGGATTTGGAGGCGGGAACAAGCGGAAATCCGGGATTTGGGATGCTCCAGCCCAAACCCCGGGAACGCGGGAAGCGAAGATTCCATGGATCCTGGATTTACCCTTCGGGATAAACGGAGTTTTGGGGACTGGCGGCGTCTCCCGAAGGCACCGGAAGGAATTTCGGGATCCCTTTTCCCGCATTCGGGATTTCCCACTACCCCCTCCTCCCGGAAATCCCAAACTTTCCCCTCGAGCCGGGAGTTTATCCCCAACTTCCCCCCAGCCGCTCCCTCCGACACCGAGGAATTTCCGTTGGGAATGACGGAGTTTTTCCCATGGCCACCCCGTTTTTCCCGGGATTTTAGGGAAAGAAACAAATCCCAGGGACATTCCTGCCTGGGGCCAACCATGCCTCCAAAACCTTGGGAATCATCCCCAAATCCCTTTGGGAATCATCCCCAAATCCCTTCAGGAATCATCCCCAAATGCCTTTGGGAATCATCCCCAAATCCCTTTGGGAATCATCCCCAAATCCCTTTTGGGAATCATCCCCAAATCCCCCTTTTTTCAGGGATCACGGCCCAGTTTTCCCACCACAATCTGGAAACTCCCCCAAAACTCGGGAATCATCCCCAAATCCCTTTTTTTTCAGGGATCAAGGCCCAGTGTTCCCCACCACAAGCCAGGAACATCCCCAAAAAATCGGGAATTTTTCCAGGCTGTCCCTTGGAATATTTAGCAAAGCCGTTTTGGGGTTTTTCTCGGGAAAAGCTCCGATCCCGAGGGACGGAGTTGGATCCTTTCCCGCCGCCGTTTCCCGGGATGCATCGCTCATCCCGGAGCTCTCCACTCTCCCGCGGCTCCGCATCCCGGTGGAATCCCGGGAAGAGCTCCGCGGATTCCCATCAAAGCTGATTTATCCGCCGCACGGAACCGCAGTTTCCAGGATAAATGCCGGGAGTAAATCGTCGTTGCTGTCGGATTCCGACTGTCTTTACGAGTTTTCCCAGGAAAACGGGATTTTCCCGGCTTTATTTCTGCCGGAGGAGCTCCGGAGCGGGGGGAAAGCCGGGAATCGCCTTTTCCCAGGTTTTTTTGGGGGATGGAGCCTCGGCCAGGGAGGGAATTGCGGGAGCTCCGGGATTTGGGATGGGCTTGAATCGGGATTTCAGGGAAGCGGTGCCGCTCGCCGGGGTTTAATTCCAGGATCGGGGATTCTCTGGAAAATCCTGGATGGGACAAACGCTCGTTCCCAGTGGAAAGTGTGGCCAAAGGGAGAGGAGAATCCCTTGGGAATATGGATGGGAAATAATCCCATTCCCATCCTGAATCTGGCCCCGAAAAGGGGAGAATTCCTTGGGAATCCCCTTGGAAAAGAACACTGATTCCCACCCCAAATCCAGGCCCGAAGAGGGGAGAATTCCCTGGGAATCTCCCTGGGAAAAGAGCTCTCATTCCCACCCCAAATCCAGGCCAGAAGAGTGGAANGCCAGAAGAGTGGAAAATTCCTTGGGAATCTCCCTGGGAAAAGAGCACTCATTCCCACCCCAAAATCCAGCCCCGAAAAGGGGAGAATTCCTTGGGAATCTCCCTGGGAAAAGAGCACTCATTCCCACCCCAAATCCAGGCCCGAAGAGGGGAGAATTCCCTGGGAATCTCCCTGGGAAAAATCCCCTCATTCCCACCCCAAATCTGGCCCCAAAATTGGAGAATTCCTTGGGAATCTCCTGGGGAAAAATTCCCTCATTCCCACCCCAAATCCAGCCCTGAAGAGCAAAGAATTCCCTGGGAATCTTCCCGGATAAAACCCCTCATTCCCACCCCAAATCCGGCACTCGGATTCTCCCGGAACAACCCCCGAATCCACGGAAACTTCTCCCTCCCACCAGCCGGGAAAAGCCGGGAAAAACCAGGAATAACCATCCGCTTTTCCAACGGCTTCCTCCGGAGCAAATCTTATCCCTTCTCCCGGTTTTTTTTTGTTTTTTTTTTCATTTTTCCCCCCCATTTTTTATGGAAGGAGGCTCCGGCAGTTCTCCGGGAAAAAAAATAAAAAAGGGAAGAAAAAGAATGGGAATGAGCTGCTGCTCCTTCGGGGGCCCATTTGGAAGTTTTACTGTCCGGAGCTGCCGGGAAAGCTCGGGAATTAATATCCCGGAGCCGCGGTGGCAATTATTGGACTCCGAATCCCTGGATAAATGATGGCGCCATTCCGCTAATTAGCTCCGACGATCCCGGCTCCTCGCAAATCCTCCCCCTCCCTCGCCAAGGCCGGGAAAAGCGGCGGCGCCGGATTTTCGGGAATGGCGAAAAAAAACCCCACGGAAAACAACAAAATGAAATAACGGAAAAATGCCGGGTTTTGTTCCCGGGTTTGGGAGCTGTCGGGAAAATTCGGGAATGCCGAGCGGGAATTCAATTGGCCTCTCCCACCTAATAAAATTATCCCGGCGAGTCCCGACTCCGTTAATTCCGGAGGTGTTAATTGGGAGCGGATGGTAATTAATTCATTCATCGATCGGCGTTCCGGGATGGTTTTCCCGCTTCCAATCCCGTTTTTTTTTTTTTTAAATTATTATTCCCTAATTATTTTCCTTGGGATGCCACAGGGGCTGCTGCTCTCCGGCACATCCCAGTTTATCCCAAGGAAAAACAGGATCTCTGTCCCCAGCCCTCCAATTCCCGGGATCGCAGCCTCATCCCGAAAATTCCGGAATGAAATTATTTAAACCCCGGATTTTTCGGGACGGTAAATCCCAGTTTTTCCCTTTTTTTTTTCCCCCACCCCCAGAGGATCAGACCCTCCTCCAAACGCTCCTTGGATTTCTTGGGATCGTATTCCCAGCTCCCCGAATTCCCAAGAATCCCGGGGATGACCCCGAATCCACCTTTTCCTTGAAGCAGGGAAGCGAAGCTTTGTCCCAGAAATTCCCAGTTTTTTGTGTTTTTTTTAAGCCCTGATGATCCAAGAAATTCCGGGCGGTGACGAATTCCCGGCTCATTCCATTGGAATGCTGCTGCAGCCAGGGGGGCGCGGAGGGGTCTGATCCTGGATCCCGGTGGGATGCGGGGATGATCCCGGCCTGGAATCCTGGAATTGTGCCCGAGGCACGGCTGGGAAGGGGCTCGGGATCGGCGGGAATTCGGGAAAAAGCCGAAGGCGCCGTTTCCAGGCCCCAGCCGGAATTCCGCATCCCGGATCTCCCATCCGACATCAAGATTTTCGGGAATGGCGGCTGCATCCCAAACCTCCCATCTCAAATCCCAAACCTCCCATCCCAAATCCCAAACTTGNGCCGTTTCCAGGCCCCAGCCGGAATTCCGCATCCCGGATCTCCCATCTGACATCCCAAATCCAGCGTCCCACGGCTGTATCCCAAACCTCCCATCCCAAATCCCAAACTTGCCATCCCAAATCCTGATCCCAAATCCCAAACCTCGCATCAGCTGCATCCCAAATCCCACATCCCAAATCCTAAATCCCGCATCCCAAATCCCTCGCCCCCACACCCCGCATCCCAAATCCATCTCCCCAAATCCCACATCCCAAGTCCCGAATCCCGCATCCCAAATCCTGCATCCCACATTCCACATCTCAAATCCCACATCCCACATCCCCAATCCTGCATCCCAAACCCCGCATCCCAAATCCCACCCCCCAAATCCCCAAATCCCGCATCCCAAATCCCACATCCCAAATCCCAAATCCCAAATCCCAAATCCCACATCCCAAATCCCAAATCCATCTCCCCACATCCCAAATCCCGAATCCCTCTCCCCGCATCCCGCATCCCGCATCCCAAATCCCGCATCCCGCAGCCCCGGCCCGCGCCGCTCCCGGCTCGGCGGGCAGGGGGCAGTGGCGCCGTTTCCCGGCGAACATTCCCGGCTGGAAATCTCGGGCAGAGGAGGGGGAAGAAGGCCCGGGAATGAACCCCGCAGGAAATCCCGGGAATTCTCTCCCTCCCCGCCAAAGTCCGGGAATGGGAATCGGAGCCGCCGTTCCCGGAAAGCGCCGGATCCGGGATCGCGTCCCAAAAATCCCGAGTGGAGCCTCCAATCCCCTCCCCCGCTCCCAGCGGAGTTTTCCAAAGGCCCCGCTGGAAAATCCCACAAATCCGTGGGGTGAAACCCCTCGGGAAAAGCCGTCCCTGCTCCGATATTCCAAGGAAATGGACATCCGCTGGAATAACGAGCTCAATAATCCCGGTGCTCCCGCTCTCCTTCCGTGGAAAACGGAACTTTTCCCACCTTTCCCGGCCGTAAATCCCGGGAATTTTGCCCGCCGAGGTCAGCGGGAGCGGCGCAGGGAGGAATTCCCGGTTTCCCGGTCAAGGAGGGAGAGGGGTCAGGGAATTCTCCTCAGGGAACGGAGCCGGGAAAACACCGGGAGAGCGGGAACGGGAGCCACCGATCCCGAAAGATGCGTGGGAGCAGGGAATGGCATTCCTGGGAATTCCGGGTCCAGGGAATGAGAGGCCAAGGCGGGAGAAGGGAGCCGCGCCCGCCTCGGAAAAGAAAAATTCCCGTTGTTTATTTTTTTTAATGAGGAAGGGGCGGGAATTGGGAGAGCATTCCGCGGCCTCATCCCGAAAAAAACGTGGAAGGACGGGAAGTTTGAAAGCAAATCCGGTTGGGTTTCCCGCTGTTTTTCGGGAATGGGACAACTTCCTGGATTTCCCGGCGAGGTTGGAGCCTCGGCAGGAGCTGATTCCCGAAAAAATAAAACAGGAAAAGCGGCCGTTCCAACCCAGCCTGGCCGCGTTTCTCCGTTTCTTTGGAGCGGGAAAAACTTCCCGGATTTCCCCAAGGGGCCGGGAAGGGGAGGGCGAGGCTCGGGAGAGGAACGGATCCCGGGAATTCCGTCCGAGCATCCCAGGGATTCCACAGGGTCCGCGCCGGTCTTTGGATGGTTCACGGGATTGGTTAGGCGCATTCCAGAGGCAGGGAAAAACCGGGAAAAGCCGGGAAAAGTCAGAAAAAGCCGGGAAAAGCCATTCCCAAAGCCTCAGCCTCAGCTCTATCATTCCCAGCTTATTCCCAATCCCGATCCAAAGCAGCACCCGGAGCGCCGGCTCTCCTTCCCGTTTCCCACCAGAATTCCATGGATTTTAAGGAATTTTCCCCCTCAAATTCCCTCCTCCCTTCCCAATTCCCCCGGTGCCCCCGTAGGCTCGGGATCCGCCCCTCTGGAATTTTCCTTTCCTGCTTTTCCAGGGAAAAGCGGGCGCGGCTGCCACGGGGAAAATCCCAATCCTGGCGAGAATTCCCAAAAAAAGCCGAGGCCGTGAACTCCAGGCGGGAATGCTCGGATCTGACACCGGCACCGTGCGGCCTTTTCCCGACATTTCCGCTGTTCCCGGCATTCCCGTTTTTCCCGACATTCCCGCTTTTCCCGACATTCCCTTTCTTTTTTCTTTTCTTTTTTTTTTTTTTTTTTTTTTTCCCCCGGAAAGCGGATCCTGGAGCAGCCCCGAAACAATTCCTGAGGCTGCCCTGGGAATTCATCCCGGGAATTCATCCCGGGAAAACGGGACGGCTCCGCCCTCGCCAAGCCCCCGGATCCTGGGAGAAGCCTGGGAGAATCCCCCCCAAAAAAACGGGAAAAGAGGATGCGGAGCTCGGGAAAAAGGGGAGGAGGGGAATGTGTCCTCTCCTTGCGTTTCCTGATCCTGGGATTTGGGGTTTTCCCCCAGCAAAAATGCTGAAAATCCCGATTTAAATATCCCTAAATATTCCCAAGAATCGCGGTTTAAATGTTCCTCAGTATCCTGAGATAAACCTATTTAAACATTCCTAAATATCCCCATTTAAATATTCCTAAATATCCCTAAATATCCCCAAACATTCCCAAATATCCCGATTTAAATATTCCCAAATATCCCGGATACTTTTCTTTTTTTTTTCCCAATTGAAATACTCCTAAATATCCCTAAATATCCCCAAACATTCCCAAATATCCCGATTTAAATATCCCTAAATATTCCTATTTAAAAACCCCTAAATATTCCCAAATATCCCGATTTAAAAATCTCTAAATATTCCTAAATATCCCAAAATATCCCAATTGAAATACTCCTAAATATCCCTAAATATCCCGATTAAAATAGTCCCAAAAATCCCTAAATATCCCGATTTAAATATCCCTAAACATTCCGATTTGAAAATCCCTAAATATTCCCAAATATCCCGATCTAAAAATCCCTAAATATTCCTAAATATCCCAAAATATCCCAATTGAAATATCCCTAAATATCCCAATTAAAATAGTCCTAAAAACCCCTAAATATCCCGATTTAAATATCCCTAAACATTCCGATTTGAAAATCCCTAAATATTCCCAAATATCCCTAAATATCCCAATTCAAATATTCCCCAAAAATCCCTAAATATCCCGATTTAAGTATCCCTGAATATCCCCAAATATCTCCATTCAAATATCTCCAAATATCCCGGTTTTTTTTTTTTCCAGGGATGAGATCCCGGCTCCTTTTCCTCCCCTCCCTCCTTCCCGCCCGGGCATCCCTTTGGATCTCATTATTCCAAGGAAAATGAGGCGGGAGCGGCGCTAATGGAGCCGAACGCTCCATCCGGCCCCGGGAAAATTACGGAGCGCAGGGGTTAGGATAACCGGGAGCTTCCCGCTTTTCCACCTCGGCGCCCCAACCTGCAGCTTTCCGGCTTTTTTCTGGAATTCACACCGGGACATTCCAGGGCCATCCGAAGGCCGGATTGCTCCGGAGGCGTTTTTCCGCCTGGAAAAGCGGGATTTTGGGGAATATCTGCGTTTCCCCGGCGGAAAAATGGGAATGAGGATCCCGTCCTCTCCCGAAGAACATCCCTGGAGCGCTCCGGGGTTCCCAGATGGAAGAGAATTCCCAAAAATTCCCTGCAGATACTCCGTGACTACCCGCAGCTCCCCCGCCTGGATCCGGGGCTGAGAATCCAGGGAATTCCAACGGGAAAACGGAAGGAGAGGACAGAATGAGGGAGAAACGACTAAACGAGGGAAAGGGATTTTTTTCCCTAAAAAAAATCCGGGTGCCAAAGCCGTGGAAAAACGGAAAAAATCTGAGTTTTCCTCTGTTTTTCCAGAGGCTGTGGCAGGCGGAGCCCGGCCTGTCCCAATCCCGCCTTAATTCCCATCGGGATGAAGGAAAAGCTCCGGGAGAAAACATCCGGAGGCCACCCTGAAAGCTGGGAATGCCGCATTCCCAAATTCCCGTCTCTCCGGGGTTGAGAGCTCTGGAATTTCCGGCTCCTGGGAATCCAAGCTCGGAGAGGAGGACGAAGCCAAAATCCAGCGCTCAGCCGCTTTTCCAGAGGAAATTCCCACCGGAATTCGGTTCCAAAGGGTTCCCAGAAATTCCCCCCAATCCCAAAGAAATTCAAGTCCAAAGGGTTCCCAGAATTTCCTCACCATCCCGAGAAATTCAGCTCCAAAGGATCCCCAAATTTCCCCACATTCCCAGAGAAATTCAGCTCCAAAGGATCCCCAAATTTCCCCACATTCCCAGAGAAATTCAACTCCAAAGGATCCCCAAATTTCCCCACATTCCCAGAGAAATTCGGCTCCAAACTCTTCCCAAAACTTCCCCACATTCCCGAAGGAATTCAGCTCCAAACTCTTCCTCTTTTCCCCCAATCCCAAATTTTCCCTTGAGCCCCATCCCGGTGTTTTGCTCCAAGGGAAGGGATTTTTCCCGAATTCCCGACTTAAATCCCTCTTTTCCAGCCTCAACCCTCTTTTCCCCCAATCCCAAATTTTCCCTCGAGCCCCATCCCGGCGTTTTGCTCCGGGAGAAGGGATCCGAGCTGCCGGGAATTGGCTCCCAGGACGGGATGCAGGAGGCCGGGAATGCTGAGCTCCCTCTGGAATCCCCGAGGGAAAGGCGAAAAACGAGGGAATGCCCCGGGAATGCCAAAGGTCCCGGCCCGGGGGGGAGCAAAGGGGCACTAAAATCCTTGGATTCGGCCGGGGGAGCGATCCCGGAGTTAATGGAGTCGGGCTCGCCGCCGCCAGAGATCCCAAAAAAGGGATTTCTGCCGGAGAAACGGTTTCCATGGAAAAACCAATCCGTCGGGGTTTTCCCAGGAGCTGGAGCAGACCCGAATCCCGAAGGTTGGGAAGCAGAGGGAGCTTGGTCCGGGCGGGATTGGAGATCCAATCCCAGGGATTTATTCCCGCCCTTTCCCCTCAGAATTCCACAGAAACCTGGGGAGCTTCAATCCCGGAGAACAAATCCTGCGGGATTCGTCCTAAAGGACGGAAAAATCTCCGAAAAAAACCGGGATAAAAGCCGAGAGGAAGGAATTCCGGGCAGGAATCCAGCCGCGCTTGGATGCCCGCGGGGAGAAAGAAATTCCAGCAGGGCAAGGAGCGGGAAAAACTCGGGATGGAAGCCTGGGAATGACCCCCGGAGAGAGCCAGGAACGTCAGCGCAGCCGGTTCCACCCGGGATAAATCCGGCCGAATTCCGGCTCCGAGGAATGCCGGCGCGTTAATCTTTAACCGGGAAGCCTCGGAACATTCCCGGGAGCTGTTCCCAGGTTCTCCGGGAATTCGCCCCGAACGTTTCGGCCGGGAGCAAAGGATCCGGCGGGAAGGGGCTGGAATTCGGTCCGGCCGGAATTTGCGGCCCCGGAGAATTCCAAGGGCACCGGGAGCCCGGAAAAGGGGAAAATCACGGGGTGGGATTGGAGGAAAAGGGCTGGGAATATCCCTGGGAATGTGGGGGTGGGAAGGAAAAAGAGACCTCGGCAGCACTTCCGGCAGCCTGGAATTGCCGAATCCTTGGAATTGCCGAATCCCCGGAATTGCCCAATCCCCGGAATTGCCCAATCCCTGGAATTGCCCAATCCCTGGAATTGCCGAATCCCTGGAATTCCTGAATCCCTGGAATTCGCAGGCTCCCCGAACACCTTTGGGGAAAGCAGGGAAGGCACAGGCTCCCGTTTTTCAGGGAGAAGCTGCTCCTGTTTTTTAGGGAGAAGCAGCTCCCGTTTTTTCGGGAAAAGCCGTTGCTGCTCCCCTTTCCCGAGATTCCTGTCCCGCAGGAATTCCCCAGGTTCTCATTCCTGCTGCTGGGACCGCACCCACCTGGAAAACGGGGAATTTTTCCCCCTGGTTTTACAAATTCCGGCCTCCCGGCTTCCCCTTTCCAAGCCAGGCTGGAGTTTCCTGCCGAGGCTGAGACACAAAACATTCCAGAGGAAATCTGGGATTTGTTCCTCACTGGATGAGAAAGGGGGAAAAGAAACTATTCCGGGATGATATTCCCGGGATAAACGGGATAAACACCCCTCGGGAATGATCCCGGAGCCTGCCTGGGCCCGGGCACTGATTCCCGAGGATTTCCTTCCAATCAAACCCCGTCCCGTTTTTCCAGCCTGAAAGGAAAAATCTCCGGCTGCTCTTTTGCAAGAATTCCCACCGGAACGGGATCTTTCCCGTCCGTTTCTCCCCAAGGATCTGACTTCCGATGGAGCCTCCACAGCTCTGCAGGGAGGAGCCGCCTCCGGAGCCTCGAAATCCTCGGAAAATCCCAGAATTTCCCTATCCCTCTGTTCCCAATTTTAATCAGAGGAAAAGCAGCTCTTCCTCTTCCCAAAATACTGCTGGGAATTCCTCCGAATTCCCTTTTTTTTTTCCTCCCCGATGAAGGGTTTTGGGAGGGGAAGTTTTCCAAAAAAATGCGGAATAAACAGCGGGAAAAGCGGCGAGCGCCAATCATTGACCCGGCTCCGGCCGGAATGCCGACGGAATTTCCCGGGATAATTAAACTCCGGGATCTGATCCAAACCCTCCCGGATCCGCCCCCGGTAGAATTTGGGAATTTCTTGTTTTTTAGGAGCGCCCAAGAGAAGCAGAGCTTCCCGCTGGTCTGGGAGCGCGCTGGGATTCCGGGCTGGGAAAAACGGGATTGAACGGCGGCTCTGGGCTTAGTCCGGGGGTTTGGGTGGGAAATGCGGCTTTTCCCGGGAACAGCCCCGGGAACA
>VYZQ01013836.1:6429-36658 GCA_013400655.1 Mystacornis crossleyi | reverse complement strand
ATGTCTGGGTGTGCAGTCTGGCCAGCTGGAGATGGATCGGAGATAATGGTTTGCTTTCTGTTCGTGTTTTGGCAGTAAAATATTGGGGAAGGAAAAAACTAGTGAAGTTGAAGAAGGGTATTGGTTCAAGAAAAAATGGGAATGAATTGACCATAAATAGTACAGATGAGAAAATTACTTTTCTTTTTTAACTGAGAGATGAGAAATTCCAAAGGAGCTTCCAGAAAAAATGGGCAAAAAAATTACCAGTTTTTAAGGTGGAGTTCAGTTTAGTAAAAAGTTTGTGACTTGATATGTTGGGAACTGGCCTGGATCTGCAGATCTTTCTGGAGTTTCTATTTGTGAATATGTGCTGCTATTTCAGAGTAATAAAACCAGCTAAACCATGTTTGAAACTGATTATTTAATGTATAATACACCAACAATGAAAAACTAGCTGTATTTCGAATCTAGAGAGTGGCAAAACCAAGTATCAATTATTTTCAGTCTTTAATTCTATCAAAAAATCTCAGTGTATTCTGAGAAGGCACTGGGTTGTGTAAGGCACAAAGATGCATCCAGGGAAGGAACCTGCAGTCCAGGCAGCCCCAAAAAAATCTTCCCAGTCTGGTCACCAGCACTGGGGGAGTGAGGGAGATTACCATTAATAATTTTTAACCTTCATGAACATACATTATGCTGCTAATTTTTTCCTGCTGCTGAATTTATGTCAATGTTGAAAGTACAAACAATCCCCTGAATAAAATTGTGTTTGGTTTGCCTTGTCCCACGGATTAACAAATCTGATTACTGCATTTAAATTTAATGCCCCAAAAATTCCCTAAATGAATGATTCAGTGTGAGGCCATGAGCAGATGTAATTATCTATGAAAACTAATGAATCATGTCGTTAGGAGAGTTCTCCTTGCAGCTGTCTCCAATTAATCCGTCCGTCAATGCTGGGAGTAACGACGTTGTAATCCCACGGTAAGGTACTGCCACATCTCTGCTCTCCCCTAGCCTCTGCAGCAGCCACACTGAGGCAGGAGGAATCTTCCTGCACTTTTGGGTTGTATTTTTGGAAAATGCAAAGCTCTGAGAATGTGTTTTGCCAATACTCATGTGATTGAGTGGTGTTTGATTTGACTGCATCCCTTTCATCTTTCCCTAAACACACAGCGTTTACAGACGTGCATTTTGGGGAGGATTCAAAGCTTTTCCCTGCTGGTTTTGTCTGTCAGTGTTCTGAGCTGGGATCAGGGTGTTCACGTGGGAGGCTTCTGCTGAGCAGCCCCTTTTTCTGTGCAAGGCAAGTCGTAGTTTGCTCAGGGTACTCTGGTACTACAGAAGTGGATCAAGGAGCTTTTCCCCTCTCCAGATAAGTGGCAGAGGATGTTGAGTCTTTAACAAACAGCTCAAATGTCCTGGAAACAGCTGAGTAAAAAGAGTTACATATTAAAGGAGGCTTCCAAAAGCCTGGGGAGGAGGGACTTCCTCTTGCCCAAGTATCAGTGTTTTGGTACCCACGTGGCCCTGTGGAGCCGGTCCTTGCCTCTCCTCCAGGTCAATCTGCTCAATAATTATTTTCATGTTCATTATTTTGTCTGTCAATAACCGAAGTTTTCCCAGGCTGGGGGTAATGTAACAGGGGGGCTCTGTGCCAAATGTGTGGAGCAGTGGTAAGTCAGTGTCTCAGTTTTGTTGTCTGCTGCAGTTGGGCTGTGCCCAGCAAACCAAGGGATGCCCAGCGCTGCTGTCAGTGCTGGAAATGTGTTTAACTGTGTGGGTGCTGGGCACCTGAGAACTGCTGAAAATGTGTGAAAATAAGCTCCATGGGTCGTTGCAGAATAAGGGTTTTGGAGGGAAGAAGAAGCAAATCCCTCACCTGGAAGGAGGGATGTGGCTCAGCTTTCCAGGGTTAATGTGGACAAAGATCATGGCTGCGAGAAGTCTTTTCCCACATCGTGTTCCCAGTCACCATGATGTGGAGAGCTGGATAAAGGTGTGTGGGGTGAAGACCTGTGCAGGAGGAGAGGGGGCTGTGTGCCTGAGCCCCCTCCCTGCGGAGAGGGAAGGACAGGCTCAGCGTGCGAGCTGCTCCCGCCTGACCAGAGCCCAGGCAGGAGGTTTGTTGTTGCAGGGAGCCCGACTCATTTGCAGTGGTTACCCCTGCTGGAGCAGCACTGGCTGGTTCCTTGTACAAATGGAGCTCCTGCTGGGAGCGGAGTCGTTCCACCTCAGGCTCACAATAACATTGGCTCTGTCCCGCATTGTGGATGTATTGATGGGATCTCCTGCGAGCAGAGCCTTGCTTAAAACCAGGATTAAGAGGGAAACCGAGCAGATTGCAGGGTATTAACAACTTGTTCGCATTCCTGGGGCGGCGGGAAGGGACAGAGAAGTCAGGCTGCTGTGATTCCCGATGAGGAATGTTTGCTTTGTGGTGCTGCTGGACAGGCATGGTCCCAGCACAGCGCTGGCATTTGAGGCATGAGGCATCTGTCAGGCTGTGGGCTTTGGGACACCTGTAATTGCAATTAGCAGCAAGGAAACAAAAAGTCATCGGGCTGGAGGAAGGGGGGGAGAGTTGGAGGGGATGTGATGGAGTGGGGAGGTGGGTGTCAGCGGCGTGGCCTCTCCTCAGCACGAGGAGCATTGCGAAAACGCCCGAGTTCGTTTTCAGTCTGTCCTGGTGATCAAAGCCAGACAAAACGGGATTTTCCTGTGCACTTAGGGGGACTTCCTATAAAAGGACTGTGTGAGGTTTGTTTATGAAAGTGCAAACCTGGAGAATTGCAGAGAGCAGGAGTTGACAAAGGAGCAGCAATTTTTGCTTTTCCCAGTGAGAGTGCGCTTGCAGATACATGGACGGTGTGACCCCAGAGTCGCTATGCACGGAGAGGGAGCTGGTTTGTTGTACCACCTGTACTGCACTGTGTTCTCTTAACTATTTTAATAGCTAATTAATCTTGATTTGCTTAGATTTAAGAGATTTTTCTTCTCTTTTGGCACATATGTGCAACCTATTATATCATAAATCCCACACATTTCAGCAAATGTCATCCTGATTGTTCCCTACAGCACAGCATCCTACTAGGGAAACATTCAAGGTCAGGAACTTGGATTCCTTAACCACTGTATTCGAGGAAGCCGATTTATTGTTCTGTCGCAACAGAACAGGGTAATTTCTTTTGGACTTATATCACGTTGGCAGCCAATCTGGAGAGGTCAGAATTGCCTTAACGCTGGAGGGTTTGTGGGTACATTAATCTGTCTTAATAAATTAACTGTTGCACCCCACAGATGCCAACACAGGGAATTTCTGAGTATTTAGTGCTTTTATATTCCTCTAGAAGCAGGAATTATTTTTGTGCACTCAGTGTTTGACCTGTGTCTCACATCCTAAAATCGATACAAGTGTTCCTTGTCCTTTTTTGTTGTGTCTCTTAAAGGGTTTGAAGGAGTTTGCTTGGGGCTGGAGGAAATGACCTTCATATCAAATAATCCTGACGTGGCAACCTGGGGCTTTGGGTAGCTTTCTTGTGGCTATTTGTGCTGTGAAAGCTGAATAAAAAATTTGCAACTGAAAGTCTTAAAAAGTGAATTAGGTAAGTGTTGACTCCAAAGAGCCATTAGCGTGTCCTCGGCGTGGGATTTGCCTTGTTTTTCCTTGCTGCTTAATGTATAGCTGTGTCTGACCTTCTCCCCGGGTTGTTTTGGTGGGCCTGTGAAGGAGATGTCAGAAGGAAAATGTGAATTAAAACATCTTGCGTAAGGGAATGACTTTCCTGCTCTTCTCCAAAAGGGAAAACCCCCTGAAAGTAAAACGAGGGAGAGTCCACTCTTAGTCTGCCATCTCTAATACTTTTAGTTCCTGTTTCCTCTTGCTTTAGTTGTAGTATTTTAAATTTTTCAGGTGTGTGTGGTGCTGGGGGCAGTGTGTCCATGTGTCCTGCTCCATGTCCCTGCCTGGCCCCTGCTGGAGCTCTGGAGGTGCTGTCACAGGTGCCTGGCTGCTCTGAGCAGCATCACACCAGAGCTGGCTTCTTTGTAAAACTCCCTCAGCACCAACAGCTGAACCTTCCCTGAGGTGGGATTCCCTTCCCAGGTGAAACTGAGCTTATTTCAAATATTTTGTTTAAGTAGCTAAACCAAACTTTGTAGACGTTCCAGTTCTCAAATCTCTCTGTGGTTCAAGCTTAGAAGCTTTTTATTTTCTTTTTCAGAAATCTTTGGAGTGCTCTTTCTTCCTTACAGTCTGTATCAGGTTTTTTGAGTACTTAGTGCTGATCAATGGTTTTATGACCAGGAATTGCTGGGGTGTAGGGCTCCTGACAAGCTCCTGGGCGGTGCCTGGGTGCAGAGCCTCTTGTAAGGCACAGCCCTTTCACAAGCAGAGCAGGCTTGTGGTCGTGTTGACAGCTTGACACTGCCATGGCAGTGATTTGTTAAAGCTTCCTCAAACACCCCTGTGAGCAGGGCGGACAAAAGGGAGGCATGGGCAGGACCTCCCGGAACGAATTGGGATTTGAGAGGAGGCTGGGTTGAGAGATCACTGCGGATGCTGGAGCTGAGAGAGGCGTGTTTGGCACCAGGATCACGATGCTTGTGTAACAGAGATGCTTGGTTCATCTAAATTTAGTGTTGCAAAGTATCCTTTTGAGCACTTGGTTTATCCTGTAGCAAACTATAGTCTGGGAGAGAGGAATCTTAATGAGAGAGGGTAGAGAATACCGGGAGTGTGGGGTGGGAGGAGCCTTAAAAATGGTGGGAGCTTTAGCAGGGAATCCTGAAGTGAAAATAGAGCTCTGAAGTGTTGAGGGGAGAGCAGTCCTGGGCCCTGGTGGATGCAGGAGGGCAAGTGGTGGCTGTGCCCAGCCTGGGGAGCTCTGAGTGCTGCTGGCACAGCTCCCTGCCCCACAGAGCCTGGTTGCTCTTGGCTCAGGGTGACAAGGACTCGCTGGGAGTCAGAGCTGGGGAAGAGCTGGGATCCGATCTCTTGAATCGGATGAACTGTGAGTTCCTGCAATTACAGCATTAGTGGTGCGAGCACGGGCAGAGCAGGGGTGCTCTGGCAGGAGGGAACTCCTCTGGGAAACATGACATCAGAGTTTGAGTTAAAAGTGTGATAAGCATGCACAGTGTTCTGCACGAGTTTTGAAGGTTTTCTGACACAGATGCATCAGTCCTACAAGTACGTGACCCATTGTCACAGACCAGCTCCAGTGTCCTTGGCTGCAGGGAGACTCGGGGTCAGAAGGAACCCAGGCAGGAAAACTGATTTAATGCATACTGGATCTGTGCTGGGGTCAGAGGATCAAGTGCCATCAGCTCCTTTCCTGGTCTAGAAAGTGCTAAATTCTGTTAGTGTCCTAAATTCATGGAGCCTGACTCGTGCTGGCACTGGGAGATCTGGTAGGTGAAGGTGAGTGGAAGGAGAAGTGCACCAAGTAAACCAAAATATTCAATTTTTTAAAAATAAAAAGGCTTGTGAAGAGAGGAAAAAATGATGTATCAGGGTGTAGGTTGTAAGAGTGGCTGTTGCTGTGTCCTCACAGGAGCTGGGCTGGGGTTTGGTGTGTCTGGAGGGAACAGGAGAGACACGGAGGGGGAAGAAGCCGTGGCTGGGCACAGTCAGCCAAAGGGCAGCACCCTCTGTGTGCGCTCCCATGGGTTTTGTGCCCTCTCAAGGACTTTGAAACTGCTCCCCTATGTTTTCCTCACTCTGCAGACACCACCTGAAGTTTGAGGTGCTGTGCAGCATGGCTTGGTTTGGGAGGTAGTTGCCAAAAAAAGAAGCTACAAAGTGAGCCCTGCTCTTTTCCTCTCAACCTTTCTCGTGGGGAGCGCTCGTGGGGTGGCAGCTGCCAACCTTTGGTGCCATCCCAGTGCCATGGAGGGGGTTTGGAACTCCTCACTGTCCCCACTTCTGCTCAGCCCTCTCTCTTACCTGCATCCCCCCCACCTGCCCTCACACCTGGCTGCCAGCCCTTTGCGTTACAAACCCCACAGCTTTAAATTCCTCCTCGTTCTGCCTTGCAGAGGGCCCTGGGGATGCATCTTTGGGGGCAGAGGTCCTGATCCCCTGAGGCAGCCCCGCAGGGCTCTGAGGCAGCGCTGCCTTCCCTGGGATGAGCTGCAGCTGTCGGATGCAGAACCTTGGGCTTCCTCGTCCGGGGGCCACTGGGTGGACAGTGACCCCCAGTTGAAATCTGTCAGTGCTGCTCTGACAGCTCCAGACTCCGACAAGGAGCTCTGTAGGAGCTGTTTATTGTCCTGGGGGTGAGGGCTGCTCCTGGGGCTGTCCCCGGGCGTGCTTCCCCCGGCATTCCTCCGGCACCACAGGAAACAGGGTACAGATCCTTGGGAGGCTGCTGAGCTCCAGGGAAATCCCCAGCCCTGAAGGAAAGCAGCAGATGATGGGCTGTGTTCTGCCTGTGGGAGTCAGTGCTCTTGGGGCTCTTCCCTAATTAATTGTTCCCCTTGGAGAAGAGAAGCTTTGGGGTGAGCTGATTGCAGTTTTCCGGTACCTGAAGGGACCCAACAGGAAAGATGGGGAGTGACTGTTTCTGAGGGATGGAGGGACAGGATGAGGGGGAATGGCTTCACAGTGACAGAGGGCAGGCACTGTCCCTGCAGTATCTCACCAGAGCCCCATGACTGCAAGTGGGATTTTGGGCTGATTTCTGTGCCCCAGAGTTGCCACCTGCCCTGCCCCTTTCTGTGGGCAGTGTGAGGAGTCCCAGAACTGGTGCCCAGAAGGTCACTCAGCTCCTACCAGCTTTAGATTGTGGTTATTACCTGGGGCTTGTGGTTTTTACCTCCTAGCTCAGTCCCGGTCTGGAGGAGCAGTGGTGGGCTCAGTCCTTGTCCTGTGCTCCCCCTGGCCCCACACATTATCGGGGCTCAGCCTGCCCTGGGGATGCTCCGTCCCTTGGTGGGCACAGCTCAGACCCAGTGAGCATGAAGGGCAGCTCTCCTTTAAATCTCCTTCAAATCAAACTGTCCACCCTGTGTTTTCTGCTGCTGACATCCAAAGCGAGCACACCAGGATCTCTCCCATCCCTGGTTTCAATCAGGAAGCGAGGCTGAGGAATAAATACTACCTCAGATGAAACTTAATCTGTTTTTAAAGAACTCCCTCCCACTGAAATAGAGGGGTTTTTTCCTTGTTTTTTGTCAGTCCTCCCCTGAAAAGCCTCTCCTGGGGTGTCTCCCATCCTCACTTAATGATGTTGAGGTTTTTTTCTTTTTTATTCCAGGTTTCTGGAAGCTCTGTGGTTTTCCCTGTTACACGTTTTTAATTCAAAATGCCTCAGTGAGCCTTTCCTGTTCTGAATATCCAGAGTGCTCCATGGGGGAAAATTTAAAAAATAACATGTAAGCTTTACATAATTTACTATGAGAGTAATTGGGTTTATACAGCAGTTCATAAACCTTTAGCTGGTAAAAATCAAAGTACCTTAATCTCAAAAGCAGATGGGGGGATGTCACGGTGAAGGCTTATAGAGTTTTCAAAGACAAATTGTTTAATTCCGTCACTGCTAGGAAAATAAATAGTTCCGCTGCTCGATTGAAAACAGAAACATCTCAGAAATGAGACTTTCTTCGCTTTCAAGTATTGTTAGCTTGACAACAAAGAAATCCAAAGAAGCTTGGTGGAAAGATGTGATGGAGTTCCAGTTTATGAGAAATGAAAGGCAAAAGCCTCTAAACCACATTTTACTATTCTTAGGGAATTTTCAAGTGCCTTTCCTGCGCTGCTTTCAGGCACTGACACTGTGTCCCAGGCATGTGTTTGGTGTGAATTAGTGAGGCATGTGATGTCTGCAGGTCATTTCCTTCTATCCACAGAGGTGGCAGGGCTGGCCACGGCCGTGCCTAACGACTGGAGCGGTGAGTGTGGGACACCGCTCCCAAATCCCACTTCTCAATGCAGCCGAACAGTTTGCAGGGGTGGATTGAAAGCTGGGAGCCATGCATTGCCTGTGTAATGAAGGCTGCATTTGTACCCCCACAGTAATGCTGCTCACAGGCCAATCAGTGCTATCTGGCCAGCACATCCCCTCCCAAGTGATGGTCTTGCTTTAGTCCTAATGGACTGATGAGATCACCTCTAATTTGTGTATCAAGCTGGTTTGTATCACATCATACAGAAAAAAAAGAAAGGGGGTAAAAAACCCCACACAAACCCAACAAAACCCTCTTTATTTTTTTTTTTTCCTTGCTGGACTTCAAAAGATTGCATTATACTCAGTGTGCTGTGCCCTGTGAAAGCTCAGAGCCATTACCTCAGCCAATAACCAGCAGAAAACGAGCGCCCGTTTCGGTGGGGGCTCATTTGCTCCAGAGCTATGACAGTGCTGTCAGTCCAGGAGGAGATGCCTGGAATGGTTGCTCTGATGGCTACCTGGGTTACTGACTCAGGCTGTGATCTACTCTCAGCATCCACAGGTGCAGCATCATCCTCCTGTGGCCAAGGGAATGAAGGAGACTTGGAGCAAGAAGCGTGAAAAGCTGGTGGGTGACAGCACAGAAAGAGCAGAGGAAGATGCTGACGTGGCTCAGGATGCTGATAGCAGAGTGTGGGGGGATAACACGGTGCTCCCACACAGTGTTTTGGGTATCCAGGTACAGATCTCACAGCACTTGAGTCACTGGAGAAAAACTTGCTGTGTTTTCTTGCTCATTGAGGAAGCAGCCAGGAGAGACTCATTGTGGATTTAGTAATTGTGTGTGTCAGCAGGCTGGCTGGGTCACAGGTATGGTTCTTACAGGGTGAGGGGATTTCCTGCAGCAGCAGAGCATTGTGGTAATGCTGTTAATTCAGCAGAAGAACTGGATGGAGCTGGTTGTGAAGAGTGTTTGTCCAATTTTTGGAAAAAGAGGACTCAGCCATGGCATTCAGCAGTGATGGACTTGTTCCTGGTGGGCTTAGAGCAGTGTGACACAGGGAACCAGAGCTGAAGGAATAAAATAATCCTCAGAGCCCAGCACACAAAGCTCTGCATTGTGTTTGGGAGGAAGAGGGATTTAATAAAGTGCTTTGGTATAAAGTATAAGAAATAATGGAGTTGGGCTGTTGGATATTTGGGAAGTGAGTGCTGACAGAGGAGTGAACCAAGCACACCACTGGTGCTCAGTATCTTCTGTGCATCAGCCAGGCCTTTCTTCCAGGTTGTTCCAGAGCTGAGTTAACCTCAAGTTTGTCATTTTCCAAAACTGCTTTCCCTCTAAAGCAAAGAAATTATTGGCAAAAATAGATTTCTTTTTAGCTGCGAACTTTTAAATCTAAAAACCTAACAAATATATGCTGCAATGATCAAAAAATGTTACATTAACACTTTTTTATGACCTTAGCTGAGACACTTGGTAACACGCTGTTGTCCTGGGGAAATTTTGATACTTTTATTTTTATTATTTTTACTGTTCTACACCCTTTTGTCGCTGAATCAGTTTTGCACATTGCAGTGCTGACATTTGGATTTCTTTTGAAATCTGGCTGGAGGAATTTAAATCTTTGGAGCTTAGCTTGTTGCTTTATGTCTCCTTGCTTGTGTCCCCACACTCGTAAGCAGCAGAGTGGGAGCCCAAGGGAACCAGGAGCTTGGCTATCCTGGAGCTCACAGGGACTGAGCATTCAGCTCTCACAAGGCGTGTTTGAAAAGTGCAGTTTGCTCATGAAATCGGGGTGCTGGCTGTAGAAAATGGTGCAAAATTCAACTGTGTAAGTTCCTCTCAGTGAGCTCTTAGGTGTCTGTTTGGGATCAAACCCAGGTAAGCGATGCTGCTTCAATCTGAGGTGTTAGATGAAGTTGGTTTGCTCTCTCAGACAGCAGGATTCATTTCCAAAGTTGTCTTGGGGCTGCCTGCATTGTTTTGGCTTTTTCTGTTGGCTTTCTTGCTGAATGGGGCCCTCAGTTAATGCTGAGTTTCGATTTCCATGACAAGTTCTCTTCCCAGAGATTTACAGCTCAGCTGCTTTCGTTTGCCAGGCTAATGCTGTGGAATGCAGGTTGACAGTCCAGATGTGAAACCTTTCTCCTCGGAAAGAAAACAAAGGATTAAATGCGTTTTAAGAGGGTTTGAAAAAAATAATTTAAGGCTGAGGCCCTGAACCCAGCATCTGAAGCCTTGAAATACGTCTGGGGATGTGAAACTTCAAAATCCGGACACTTGGAAGTGTGGCCAGGCTGTGAGTTCTCTGCGGCTTTTGGAGCACCTGGCACTGCCTGTCCTGTGGCTTCCTAAGGTTTTACAAAAGGTCAAGTAATCAAATTCTGCATCTTCGTGCAGTCAGTGCAGGTTAAAGAGTGGTTTGGGTTTTGCTCCTGCTAAAACCTCTGCAGTGTGGGGACAGCTGCGGGTGCTCTCTTGGAAATGACCATGTTTCCCTGATTTTCATAGCTAAGGATAGTAGCTCATGTTTTCTGATTTGAAAAACTGACGATTTTCCTGGAAATAGAATTACTTCTGTTTCCAGGGGGTGTGGAGGAAGGCCCAGGTGCGGCAGGTTTGTTTCCCCCCATTGCAGGGGGAAAGTCTGACCAGAATGCAGGGTCATGACTGAACTGGAAAAGGGTTTAATAGTGGTGTTTAATGTCCAAAACATCTTTTTAAAGAGACAAACACAATGGCCTCAGCCAAGCCATTGAATGTGATCCTTTGTGCTTGTGAAGATTTGTACAATGCATCTACCCATGAATGCCCGTTTGGGTTTCAGAATTATTTGGGGTGGAAACAATGCAGCAGGAGTTCATTGTCCTTTCAGAAAAATGATGAAAACATCCAGAACTTTCTCCCGGCCCATATGGGAAGAGCAAACATGAGGAGTCTGTACTACCAGATGTCTTAAAATTGAGCTTGTAGCTTCAAAGGTAGAAAGGGCAGACCTTGCAGGGCAGGTCATTCTCAAGTTGCCTTGGGAAATCTAATGGGGTTTATTTGGATTTATTAAAACTGGAGTTGTAAAAAGCTTGTGGCTCTTTATTTGGGACTAATAATCCTATTGGTGTTCTGTTCTGGTCAGGCTCAGGAAGCCTTTGCAGAAAAGTGACTTTGCTGTAGAAGAGGCACATTCTGTACACTCAGATATTTGATATTTGTTCTGTTCAGAAAGGTCTCTGCCTTTATTCCAGGTTGTGGAACAACAGATGACTACAAGTATGCTAAAAAACAGGTTCAACAAATGACAGAAATGGCTTATGTTTTTCCTAGGTAAAAATCAGGAAAAAATTAAAAACCCTGGGCTAAAACTGCTTTTTGTAGTGTCAGTATATCTTTTTTTAAAGTGGGATGTCCTAAACTGACTGATTAGAAATAATAGTTTTAAGAATTCTTACACAGAACTAGAAGTTAATTTTTTGACCTGTATATATTCGCTTCTTAAAATTGGTATCTCTTTGGAAGCAATGTGTTTTGGCTAATAAGATGATGTTTGGTGTTGAACTCTGGCTGCTGCTGTCAGGTTCGGTGCTGTTCCCATGCATTGAGAGCCATCAAAGCAGTCCTGCACGCGGTTGCAGGCAAAGCACAATGAGCCCCAGTAATCTCTGCAGTTTGATAAACCCTCTGTTTGTGCGGCTTGATAAAGTGGAGGCTCAAGGTTTCCTTCCTGTGCTGGGGTTCGTCAGCCTGGAGTTCAGGACTCGCGTGTGGAGATCAGACCAGGGTTCAGCCACACAAGTGTCCCCACCCCGGTGGCACCAACCCCTCATTTTCGTGCAGCTCGTGCCAATGAATCACTTTGGGTCCTTCCAGCAAATGGGCTGTGGAGAGGAGAAAATCACAGAGGAGCGGAGCAGCTGTGGAAGGGTTCCCTCTGTGTAACAGCCTCCTCTTGCTCTGCAGAAACCCACAGGCACAGAGCCACCCCAAACACCGAGTGTTCAGCCACATCTGCAGAAAATCCGTAGGGGGGCATGTGGAAAGTTGGCACAGCTCTTGGTGGAAGGAAGTGGGAAGAAAGAAAATCATTAGCTAAGGCTAACGGGGATGCATAGACTTGAGGTTGTCTTATCTGTGGAAGTTCTTCTTCCACCCTTGCTGTTGTTTTAACCACTTCTGAGAGTAATCAGAACTTTTTCCATGCCTGCGGACTGGGAATGGAATATTTTTGAGCCATCAGCTCCGGAGACGTGTTTCTCTGCTTTTGGCCTGTCAGACTCCTGGGCAGGTGGCTGGGCAGGCAGGACGCTGCAATGCCAGCGAGATCCAAGAAGTGCCATCACTGCAGGGCATCTAATTCCTGCTATTTTCCCAGCTCTGAACATGTTGTTAGGTAATGTATTCCTCTTGCTAATTTACTCAATTTATCACTGATTCCAGTAGAGCTTGATGAAGGATGTCAGCTGGAGATTAGTCCCAGATGCCTGGGTTGACCTTAGCTTTATCAGCTGCTTTCAATACTGTAACCATGAAGCAGTTGCAAGTTTTCTGGTTCCTCCCATGATTGATAGCCCAATTCTGAAGTGGCTTTCCTCCTCGTTTGTGATCCAAGAGGATAATGCCCTGCAGCTGTCCACAGCATGATGCTCTTGTGGTGAACACTCTGATGCTCTGCTGGCTCCTTCCCAACCCGAATGTTTATTAAAATGGCAGTTGTGTTCTGCAGGCCTGACATCCCACTGATACATGGTTCTGCCTCTTCCTCTGCTCTAAATATCCTGAGCAGAGTGAAACAAGTCCCTTAATGCTCAGGTGAGGCTGAGGTATTTTAGGAGAGGTTTGACTGTGGATGTGCAGAGTGGATGGACAGACCAGCAGAACCTGTGGCAATCAGCTTTTAGCACTTGGCAGAGGTGTCTGGTGGATTTGAGTGTAGTTTTGGGGAACTTTCCTGGAGTTCTCAGCTCCTGTGGGTGTAAGGGGTGGGCTGGTGGGGAAGATCTAGCCTGCTGGCCTCGTGACCTCTTCTGCTGTGTTTGTCACTGATTGTCATCGCGTGGGAATGGGCTGCAGGGTGGCATCTCCCCTGGCTCTGTACGTTAAGGTCGCTCAGAAGGTTGTGTGGACTCCCACTATTCCAAAAGCTGTGGGAATTCTGAGGCTCATGGCAGCCCTCCCATGATTAAGAGCCAGGACTTGACCAGTGGATTTTTTTTACCCTAAATTTTACATCTGCTTCTGCCTGATGTTGGGATTCTGCAGAGGGTATTGATGGGGAACTCACCATGTTTGAGTCACTCTTTCAGACACAGCATGGAGGGTCAGGCTGCTCTGGCTGTGGGAAGGTGCTTGTTGGATTTCTAAAGCGCATTTTCATTTTAAAAAAAGGGAAAGAAACACCAAGCCCCATCGTCCTTTAAAGGGTGAGGGTGGTAGGGCATGGGCTCTGTCCTGTGTTGGTCACCCGAGAAACCCTCCTGAATGTGGTGGCTGCTGGTCCTTGTGTCTGTGCCACGGGAGAGGGGCATTGCCTGCTCTGAAAATGAGTGAAACTGCAAGGAAAGGAAGGCACCCCTTCAGTCAGAGTCCCTGGAGTCAGCATCCATCCCTGTTCTGCTCCTCAAGCTGCAGTCCATGTTTTGGTCTCCAGCTGTGCAAGAGCACTGCTGGTCATTTTTTCCAATCTTCTTTAATCTGCCCTGAAACCAAGAGCACTTAATCTGCAGTTGTTGAATAATTCTCCATTGTAGGGGCAGTGGCAGCAATGAAATGTTTCACTGGTTTGGAGCTCCTTAATGTGAAAAGTGTGGGATGTTCTCGTGGGTTGGAAATGGCCTTGTAGTTAACACTTGGGGGATGGTGTGGTCCTGCTTTTTGGATTGAGTTTTCTTTCATTTGAGCAGGAATGAGTTTATACATCCTGCTCAGCCTGCTAGACGTCCCAGGAATTTCAGTGTTCCTTTCTTAGAAGGTGCTGGCCACGGAGCCGGGCAGTTCTTCCCAGGCAAGCCGAACAGTCTGGTGATTTTTCTCCTGGGGACAAAATGACCTCAGTAATTTATAACCATCCCTTTAGCCACCCTGGAGCTGGGGCTGTCTCATGGGCATGTTTTGAAAAATGAGGTTTATTCCATTCAGAGGTGCTTGGGAAACTCCTGACAGGGCTCCTTTGTCTTGGAGGGAGCAGTGATCCGTCAGTGATGGATCCCACGTGCTCCAGGGCATCACAGGGGTGCTCAGGACCTCATCCCAGTGCCTGGCCAGGATTTAGGCACTCCAGATGGATGGATGGATGTGATTCCTGCAAGGGGGGTTTTTGGCAGCGCCTTTTGAGAGTAAACCCGAAGGAGACAACGGGCTGTCAGAGGCATCAACTGTGGGTGCTTTTGCAAAAATAGATGAGAATTGATTTTTGTCTCATGGCAGGAAGGTGTAGAGATGTGTTGGGGTGGCTGTGATCAGAGCTAGTGAGATGCTCTCCGCACTATTTCGTTTTACGTTTTTCTCTGTGGGCTGAGGCCTGGTTTGTTGGTACCCACAAGGACTGGGTTACAATACTGGGGTGGGTCCACTTTTAGGAAGTGTAGGAGCAGTAATTGCCAAGGAGATCTTAAAAGTGGCAACAGCTGCATGGAGTATAACACAGGTTTTCAAAAAATTTTTTTTAAATGTTCTTGTTTTGGTGTTGGTTGTTGCGGTTTTGGTATTTTTGTGGGGTTTTCGGTTTTCTTTGCTTTGCAAAATGGACTGGAAACCTCAGCTTAGGGTGTTCAGTAGCCAAATAGTGTTTAATGGGGTATAACGTCACTCTTTTGGACTTATTTTTTGGTGTTTTTGTTTTGGTGTTGGTTGTTTTGGTTGTAGGTATTTTGGTATTTTTGTGGGGTTTTTGGTTTCTTTCTTTGTGAAATGTACTAGAAACCTGAGCTTGAGGTGTTTAGTAGCCAAACAGTGTTTTATGGGGATTTGTAAACCACCTTAGGAAATTGTGGCAGCTGATGTGTATTTGTAATGAAAGCTGTTGATATCTATGGAAAAGGGTTGCGATGGTGTAAAAACTTGGGAAAAATGAGAACTGCTAAAAGAAAGCAGGGGTGTTACCAACAATTTCTGAAGGCAGTATTTTACAAAATCCTGCTTAGATTTTGGATAAAGGGAAAACAAACAAACGGGCGGGCTGAAATAGCTTCTGTCCTTTCATTTTCTGCTGTAAGTTTGCAGAGCACAAACACATTGTAGCAGGAAAAGTGTTTTGCTTGGCAGGGATTTGTTATAGCCATGTAAGTGGCCTTCCAGCCTCCCAGTGCTCCAGGCTTCCCTAGACATGCAGATTTTATGGGTATTTTATCTATTAGCAGGATTTCCTTGCTTTTTCCCAGAGTCACGTCTGTAGGAAAATAATTTGATGACATTGTCCCTATAACTTGAAGATTTTGCTGGAGGTTTTGGTAGTCCGGTCCCAAAATCTCTGTTTGTGTTGCTGGGGGACTTGGATTCGGGATTTGAATAAAAATAAATACTAATTACAAGTGCGAAGAGCCCAGTGAGTGCTGTGAGCTTGCAGTGCCCAGAACAATGCCCTGGGCATGTGGCACTGGGAACTTCAGCCAGTGCTGGATACTGGAGGCAACTTTTTATAATTCCTACAACAATATTTTTGTTACAAAGGTCTGTTTGATCTCAGGTGACTGTGCTGGTGTGCCTTAAACACGGTGAGTAAAAGGGTCACCTGTTGGGAGCAAAGAGGAGGAAGAAATGGTTTTACACTCAAATACTTCCAGGGAAGGAGACTCTTATCTCCTTGCAGATAACTGGGAGAGGAAGCTCAAAATGCTGTATCATGTGAATATAGTTCTTGCCTGCCTTGTATCACTGCAAGTTCTCAACACATCTGGGCTGAGAGCAGTTCCAGTAACTTTCAAAAGTACTATTTTGGTTGGCACACTGGGGCTGTGGTAGATGCCAATTAGTAATGGCTCTTGGAAACAGCCTGCCCTAAAACTGTCCCTGAACCATTCCCCAGAGAAATTATTCAATTAAGTACAGCTAAAATTAATGTCCGTGGGTTTTGTTCGAATCAAACAAAATAAGCAGCTGGAGAAGGGAAAACTTCTCAGTGTGGGCTTTTAAAATAACAACTCTTAACTAATAACTGTGTGAGCTGGAATTGATAGCAGTGTTTGTTTTCCCAGTGTTGCTCTGTAGCTGTGGATGAGCTGGGGAGGGCTTCCAGAGCTGATATCCTTGGATGGTTCTGTCACCTCCATTCATTCTGTAATCACCATCTGCTGCTCCTGGACCTGCTTGGAGAGGCTGAAGTGTTCTGTGTTGCTTGGGGGTATCAAAGTTTGACCCAGATACGGTCAGATATTTTAGGATGGATGAATGCAGCGTGGAAGGCGGTGTGTGGTGAAAGCAGTGGTCCTGGACATGTCCTTGGAGCAGGTGGCAAGGTTTTCTGTGGCAGAACAAACAGGTTGCTCTCATTTTGGCACGTGTTAGCCCTGAGGGTGTGAGGGTTTGGTTGGGGGGAAGGTGTGGGCTGATCCTGGGCAATCTGAGCTGGGTGCTGGGGCTGCTCCTCACTTGCCACAGGCAGTCAGAGGGCACAGGCTCTGGAGCAGCTCGTTCTTGACAGTCTGTGCCTTTGTCACTGCTGTCAAGAACCCGGGGAGGCAGGAGCAGTCCAGGTCCTGAAGGAGTTGTTCCTCTGGAAGAATTTCCTGGGGCAGAAGCTGGCATGGCCTGGAGCCCCTGTTGGGAGGAGGAGAACCTTCTGCCAGGAGAGCATCCAGTGCCTCAGGATGTGACCTGGGCACAGAGTGAGGGCTGGAGTTGTCACCAGCTGTGAGGGGAGAAGAGCTGTCCTTCCCTGCCAGCTCTCCTGCTCTCCTGGGACACAGGACACAGCTCCTGCCCTGCTCCTCTGCCAGCAGGGCAGGGACAGGGAAGGGTGAGAAATGTCTTTGTGCCACTTGGACCCCATGGAGCTGCAGGGGAGGCACTGCGGGGTGGGAACCCCTCTGTTCTCCCTGCAGTGCTGGCACTGCTGTGTTCACCTTCACAACAAAAATATTCATGTAGGAATTATAAAAAGTTGCCTCCAGTTCACATCCTGACACATTCCCAGCAGGAGCCCAGAGAGAACTTCTGAACTTGCCTGTCTCCAAGGACCATCAAATCCCTGTTAATTAAAGAGCTAAAAAGTGAGACAGCTGGAACACGGAGTAACAAGTTGGTTTGACCCCTTGGACAAGTTTGTATTTTTGGGGTTTTTAATGCTTACAGGAAGTTCTGCCAAAGAAGAGATTAAATGTCCTCAGTTAAATTTGGGATGGTGGGGGGAGGAATCTTGGTCTTTGCTTGAAATGCAGAACTCATCCCAGCAAGGAGTGTCAGTGTCCCGGTGTCCTGAGCAGCACCAAGCTCAGAGCAGTGAGCACCAGTGGGATTTGAGGTGGAGCTGAAGGAGGAGAAGCCCAGGAGTGCACTCCCATGTTGCCTTTGGCACAGGGAGCTGCACACCTCGGAGGGGCTGCAAAAACCAGGCACGGCTGCAGCCAGGGAGAGAAATTAGGATTCCTGGCTTTGTGTTTTTTACTGTGTTTTTTCTCTTTTCACTCTGCCTTGACATTACAGCTGGCACATCGTGCTGAGGTTCTTCAGGTTTCTGATGCATTTACATTATTTGCAATCTTCATTTCGTAGCCCTGGCACCTGGAACAATACTTTGCTTTCTTTATTAACATGTAATCATGGGGTTTGGACATACAGAGGTTGGCATTCCCTATATGATTCATTTCTTTGGTATCCAGCTCTTCCTGAGGCACCAGAGACCTGAAGGAGGGAGGGAAAGCCCGCTTGGCTTCTCCACTGAATTCCGGCCTTACTGTAATTGGTTTTGTGTCGGGATTTTAGTTCCCTATATGTTTTTGTAAGGCTGACTGGAGTCTTCCATGACTCAGAGGGGTAGGCCATGGAGGTGCATTACTCATTGATAAATGCTATTGAGTGATCCATAAATTTCAATCCATGGAAAATCCAGACAGTTCTAAGGAAACGTTTGGTCAGCAGCACCGCTCTGCTAAACTGATCAAACCCCAGATTTGTTTCTCTCTTCCAGTGCTGAATTTCACGTGGCACTTTTGCTTGGCTTTCCAGTTTCTCACTTCACAAACAGAACAAGTGCCGGTCAAAGATGGAATTGCCAAAACCAAGTGTGGCTTTTTATGCATTTTAAAGAAAACAGACAAACAAAAAAAATCAATTAATGTCAAGTCATGTATGCAGGCAGAACTCTAAAACCTGTTCCACTTCATGGGAAGAGATGGTTGTCTTCCCAAGGAATTCCATGAGTTAAGGAGAGGGATTTTAAAAAAAACCCAACAAAATCAACTCATGTGCCCTCAGAAGGGTGGTGCAGCTGTGTGGAGAGAGACAGGGAATCACAGGATGGAAAGGAACCGGGTCATTTTCCTGCTCTTGAGTGAGGAAAGAGTAGGGAAACCTGACATGGTTTCCTGCAAAATGAAACTAACAGTTCCTCATGCTCTCTGGCCCTTCCTCTGCCTCTTAGGGCTTCCACTTCTGTAAGGAGCTGCTCATTTCTCCAGAATTAGGTGTTTAATCTCTCATGAAGGAGCTCCTTAACAGGAGAAACATCATGGAGGGCCCATGGCACTGAGAGAGACGGGATCAGCACTGTGTCCCTGTGCTGCCCCTCTCGCTGGGGCTTGTCCTCTCCGAAGTGATGCTTTTTTGGCTGGAATGTGCACCTTGATCCCTGCGCCATAACTCGGGGTCCTTGCTGCTGTTGGGGCTGTGCAGAGCCTGGTGGGATACTAATTTGTGGTGGGATATTAATTTGTGGTGGGATCTCACTCCCTCACAGTCGATTTTCGCCTCTGCCCTCCGGAGCACAGCGGGGCTGGCTGGGCATGGCTGGGCCTTGGCTCCGGGGCTGGAAAGGGAGGAAAGACGGAGTGGCTGAAAGAGCTGCAATAGGGGCTCTTGCTCTCTAGAAAAGTTTGGGCTCCTCGTTTTGTTGGCAAAACAGAATTTCATTTGGTTATTCACTTCAGGCTGGTCAGGGAGGAGTTCCAGCACAAAGGGCACCCTCGAGGAGGTGAAACGCTGGCAGGCCTGGCCTGCGGAGCACTCTGGGATGAGCTGGTTTTGTCATCTGCCAAATGGCTTTCCAGGGGAAACTGTTCCCTTGGTAAACTTCTGGCCAGCTGTAGAAAGGCTTGATGGCTGAGTTGACACAGAAGATGGGGCTGCCAGAGGAGTCCCAAACCGATGGGAAGGGTTGTTAGGAATGTCAGCAGCGACGTTGGGAATATGGGAAAGGCACCTGGGAGTGCTGCTGGAGGAGCTGTGGCTGTGCTGTGCTGTGCTGCTTCCCGGAGCTGTGGGCAAACCCAGGGCCAGAGCTCGTGGCCTTTTGAGGGGAAGCAGAGGAGAAAAGCAAAAGGATCCGTTTGGACAGCGCAGGCTGCTCCGGCCCCTGGCTTGGCTCAGCTGGGGTTTGCCTTCCCTTCCTGCAGGGATGAGTTACAGCTCCAGCCTGGGGGGCTCCCATCCCATGGGAGGCACTGAAATTATCCATGCCGTGGCTGGAGAGAAACAGGACCAGCTTTTTACAGGAGGTATCAGTGATTATAGAAATTAAAACAGGACGTTTCTGATTTTCATAGCAGCGGCAAAGTCTCTGAAGAAAAAAGAAAATGAGGAATGAGCTTTTTTTCCTGAGAAATTCCTAGGATCCCATACAATTTCTTCTGCTCAATTTTTTGTCATCTGTCTTCCCTTGGTGTCCTTTGCATAAATCTTTATCTTTTTTAGCTCTTAGCAGATGTGGTTTCAGGGATGTGTATAAATCCACCCTTACTGCTGCTGCCAGGTGGTTGTTTCCTGCAATTCCAGGGAAGGATTTTACATCCTGGGAGTAACTTTTAGCACAGTCCTTGTGAAACCACACGCACAAACACACACATGGATGGACCCCAAAAACTGGAACAGCAAGATGTGATACCTGTGTGACTTGTAATGCAACTGTTCAACTCAGAGATATTAAAGATCATCTTTCCTAACCTTTCACAGAACCCCAGAATGGTTTGGGTTGGGAGGGACTGTAAATTTCATCTCATTCCAACCCATCTGCCATGGGCAGGGACACCTTCCACTATCCCAGGGTGCTCCAAGCCCCATCCAACCTGGTCAAGTGATTTTTGTATTTGTCTATGTGGGCAAAGATTTGTTTAATGCAAATTATTAAACAAAACCAAAATTTATTTGGTGTTTGACTTAAACAAAAACAAAAAACAAAACAAACAAACAACAACAAAAAAAAAAACACCACAAACAAACAAATAGGAGGTTTTCCCCACTGTGCTCAGGCTTTTTCCAGTAAACAGCTCTCCCCTCCCTGGGAGACAGAGTTATGTTGGAATGGGAGAGGGCTGCACTTCCAACCTCTCCCACTTCTTCCTCAGGGATGCTTCTTCTGACCTGGACCCACACTCAGCCTACTCTGCACTGTCCAAAACACATTGCCTAAGATCAAAAACTGCTGCTGTGAGATTTTGAACCAAAAAAAAGTCTATTTCAGAATATATCAGCCTACATTTTTCCTGTCGTGTGCGGGCTTTGCTGCTCTCTCCTTGCATGTTTTCCGTGCAAATCCCAGGTGTGGAATTGATCCCAGTGTCCCAAGGGGCTGCCCCTGCCCTCTCTGTGGCTGCAGGAGCCAGGGCAGCACTGCAGCCACGCTTCTGTCCCCAGAATGAAGACCTGACATGACTTTTGTCCTGATTTCAGGTATGTCTGTGTTGACCTCAGATCCCACCATTTTTTTTCTGTCTGACATATACCTGAAGAAATCCTGCCCTTGCTGAGGGCTCAATCCCAGATTTTATAGTTTGGATCACTAGGACAAGCACCCAGATTTGTAGGGACAGGTGGTGCTTCCCTGCCACAGCCTGGCAGGAATGAGGTGAGGAGAGCTGGAAGTGCCTCTGCCTTCCCATAGGGAATGCTGGGCTGCCTCAGCTCCTGGTCAGCTCCAAAGCCTCCTGCCTGGCTGGTGGCTGGCACTGCAGCACAGGGACATGTGTACAGGGATGGGGACAGCTGGGACACTGGTTTTTGAGCAGTCCCTGCTGCTGGAGCAGCTCCTGGCCAGGCTCACCTCCAGCACTGACCTTCAAACTTCTCCCACTTGAGCTGTGCTGAAGTGACTCCGAGTTTAGTGCTGGGGTTGGGCACTGGGTTTTTATCTTCTGCTTCAAGATGCTTCCCTGAAAGGAGACCTTGGCTAAATTTGCGTTCCTGGCTGAGTTGTGGTTTGCAGTGCTGTGTTACAGGAATGTCCCTTGGAAGGTCACCAGCAGCCAGCCTGCCTTCCCCGTCTGCTCCCTCCTGACAGGGGGACCTGGCTCCTTCCCTCTTTTCAGGTCTCTCTCCATCTCTTGTCAGCCTGTTCCTTGCATAGCCAGCTACATGAGAGGTGATAAAACATGGAATTGCCAGCTTGAAGGGCAGAGGGGGTTGCAGGTGGGTCAGGAAGGGTGGGAACCTGTGGAGTGTCAGTGCTCTGAGGACTTCCTTAGCCATGGATTCCTTGGTGCCCACCTTAGAAATCCAATACTAATCTTCAGCTCTGCCTTATCCAACATTGATTTCCTTTGCTTTGGAGTGGGGAGAAATGTTTTCATTTACAGGGAGATTGAGCACTGCCCTGTGCTTGGGTGTCACCACAGCAGGGGATTGGTGGGTGCAGAGGGTGGATGGAGGAATGTGTGGGTGGGTGGATCTTTCTCTGCTGGGTGTTTTTGGTTATAAGGGCACCCTGGCCTGGGGAACCTGCTGGGCTGGACTTCTGGTTCAACTGGGACCTCCCTGTGCTTCGTCCCCATTCCAGCTGCTCAGACCTCCAGGTCCTGTCACGAGCACTCCAGAGTTCTCCAGGTCTCAACTGTGACATTGAAGGGCTGGGTGCTTGTTGAGCTTTGGGCTGTGTGTTGGGTGAGGTGCTCTGCTCCCCTGGAACCTGGCTGTGTCACAAAACATGTTTATATATCTATATATGGAGAAATGCTGCTTCCAGGATGTCCAGGGCAGCTCTTAGGTTCAGAAAGGAGTCCTGGCAGGGGGATGGGAAAGGAGAGGCTCAACACAGAATCCCAGTTGCACTGCCTTGGGCTTTGAAACGATGACAGAAAATTTTCCTGCTCACATTTGTTCTCATTTAGCTACAGCTTGTTCACCAGGATGTTTTTCAAGGAGGGTCTGGTCAGTGTTGGCAGAGGAAAGTCTCCAATTTCCCAAGCATGCTTATCACTTTGTCCTTGACAACGATGGGAACTTGCAGCACTTTTTTTTCATGGAGAGACAAACATGAGCAGTCCTGCCCTTGCAGGCAGCATTGTCCTGCTCTTCCTGTGTGCTGAATCACGCAGGACAGATAAAGTTTCCCCAAAATATTGTTGGCTTTGCAGATGTCAGACCTGGGAAAGTTGGGTGGAAGAGGGAGGAGAATGAATATCAGAACTGCAAACTGAACCTTGTAGCTCAAACCTTGTAGCTCAAACAAAATGCCTCCCATCCCTTGGGAAAATGTGTTTTGGTGTAGGGTGCACAATACTGAGTATAGTAATATTGATGAACAATAATTTAAAGTATTGCAGACAACTTTAGAACTATGGAGGCTTTGTGCTGGGAATAGAACAGTATTGGCGGGGTGGATGGGTCGGATCTGGAGGATAAAACACAGGGAAGTGGCTGATGTTTGCCCTTGGCCCTCCCTTCTTGGGGATACAGGCATGGTTTGGGCTGCAGGACATGAACCAGGAGCCCATGTTTTAGGAAAGCTGTATATTTTCAAAATACAGGATTTTTTAGCTGCTGGTATCATTTTACATAGGGATTCACTGGAGATGACAGAGTGTTTGTGGAGCAGATGGAAACATGCACTGGAAGGATGATGCTGAAATGTCTCAGCTCTCTGGGAGAGTAAAACTTTCGTGCTCTGTGTGCCTTGGACATTTCCTTTGTGCCTGCAGAACTTTGATAATTTTATGTGGTTTTAGTTATCTCTGTGTACGATCAGACTGAATTTATCTGTATCTGATACAGTGCTTGTTCCTTGATAAGACTGAGAACATAAACACGCTCTATAGCGAACATCTGGGACCTGAGGGAATGGCTGGAGCTGTGTCAGGAGAGAGTTAGGTTGGATTTTGGGAAAAGGTTCTTCTCCCAGAGGGTGCTGGGCACTGGCTCCCCAAGGAATGGGCACGGCCCCGAGGCTGCCAGAGCTCCAGGTGCATTGGGACACCTCTCCCAGGGATGCCCATGGTGGGATTGTTGGGGTGTCTGTGCAGGGCCAGGAGCTGGGCTGATGATCCCTGTGGATCCCTCCCAGCTCAGGAATTTCTGTGATCTGCTGTGGGAAGGTGAATGGTGGAGAAAATCATTCCCACTCCATTCCTGGTGTCACAGGGATGACAGCAGGGAAGCTGCAAGAACTAATGTCACACACTGGCACTACCCTTGGAAGGATGAGGGTTCCTTGTTGTGTCACAGGGAAGTTTGGGAAGTACAAGGAATGCTCTCGTTGCTGTCATCCCCTTTTTCCTTGTAGAGACTTCTGGGAAATCTTTTGTTTGAAGGAATACAGTCAAAACTATAAAGGCTTAATAATAAGGGCCCTGTCCTGTTAATGGGAGTTGTGTTCTTTAAATGTTCTTAAACCCTCTACCATCATCCATATAGGGTTTTGATCCATAAATTTGGGCAGGATATCACTTTATCTTGTTAACTGGTTGCTGTGTGCTCTGACTTCTACTTTTGTTGCTTGAGGGCCGCTGAACCCAGGGTTTCATCAGGGCAGAGCTGCAGTGCCAGGACCTGCTGGGGTACAGAGGAGCGGAGGGCACGGCCACTGTCCCCACGCCTGGCTCAAAGGCAGGCAGGACTTACAGAGACAGAGATCAATAGTGGGGAGAGTGCTGGAAGTGTAACCAGAGCAAGAGGCTGTGCAGCAGCATTGAGGCCTTGGCTGCTGTCCTCTCGTGATTTATCATGCACAAAGGAAGCCTCTCCTACCTGCGGAGCCGAGGGCAGCCAGACATGGTGTGTGCAGACACCAGAAGTGCTGGCTGTGTGTTCCAAGGAAATCAGAGCGTAACAGGCAGTGAGAGGGAAATTTAGTGCCTGAATGTGGCTTTTAATTTTCAGCCATCCCATCAACCACTCTCAGTGTAAGCCTTGTACAAGCTCTGATTTCCAGGACAAAATTAAAGCCATCAGTTACAGGAGGTTCAGGGTGGCTTGGCTTAAAGTTTTCCTTTCTCCTCCTAAAACTCGATGTAGGGGAAACTTTGCCCGCTTTGCTTTTCCCAGAGGACTTCTGGGCTGCAAGGAGAGCTGCCAGACCCACAGCTCCAGGAGGGAATCAAGGCAGGACTTTGTGACCTCAGTGGTCGCATGGTCAGGATTGCACTGAGTGCTCTCAGAAGCCTTTATGGAGATGGTGCTTCTGGATGTGGTTTAATGATGATGTCGTGGCCAAGTGTTGAGATGCTGTTCCAGGGACTGGAACTCCAGAATTCCTATAGCATAGGCACTAATTCCCTCCTGTTGGCTCAGTGAGGGAATTCACCTCAGCTTTGAGGCTGCCATCCTGTACTCCCTGACCTCCTAGATTGATGCTGCTGTTTCAGGCTGTATTTTTCCTTCCACTTTAGCCTGTACTTTCTCCGCCACTCTTGCAGTGGAGCAGCACTGAATCTGAAGTCTCTGGTGCTGTATTTCCCAGGATTTGGACCTTTCAGTGCCATGTGAGCACTGGTCTGTCCCACTGGAGGACAGGAGGATGCAGCTGATTCCCATTCTGGAGCCTCCAGCAGGAGGGTGGTTTAGCAGGGACGCTGTGGGCTCAGATTTCATGCTCCTGTTCCTCTTTCCCCAGAGATCATCGACGACCTCACGAACCTGGTGGAGAACACGGATGACCGGCTGCGCAACCAGACACGGCACGTGAAGATGGTGGACAAGAAGTCAACGTCCTGCGGTAGGAAATGGCTTCGGCACGAATCATTCCATGCCAGGGCAGTTCTTAACTGATGATGTGCAGTTATTAACTGTTGCTAATTGCTGTGCAGTGCGCTCCCCACCGAGGACAGCTTCTTTCAGAGGCACAAACCCCAGCACTCCAAACGTCTCCAGCAGATTAGACTCGCTGTGCTGAAGTGCTGGTGCAGTTAATTTCCTCGAGCCATTTGACTCCAGCATTGCACAATATCCTGATTGTATGAAATGGTTTGAAATTAGAACAGTGCATGTTAATTAGCTTTACACAAACTTGCTACCAATTCTCACAAAGCTGGCACAGCAGGGAGCGAGGCCGCAGAGGTGTTCCTGGGGGTGTCCTGCAGGAATGAGCTCTTAACCCAGCAGCATTCAGAGCCTGCCAGGCATGAAACCCTTCCTGGTGACTCCTGAAGTGATGTGCAAGCTGCTCAAGCTAAACTGGCCTGCCTCTCCATAGAGCCAAGGAGAGGTGGTAATCGCAGGCAGGTTTGGATGAAGAGCTGGGGGCTGGTAGCAGTGACCAGGAGAGGATGCTGTGGGTGATGGCAGAAATTGTCTTTATGTGGGGAGGGTGACTGACTGAGGGATGAAGTCCCTGGGGAGGGGGTGGCAGTTCAGTTCTGGAAGCAGCATGTCTGGTTCTGGTGTCCGTGCTTTTTATTGTGCTAGAAGACTCAAAATGCTCCACAGAAATTTGACTTACAGTCAGAAGTTGTTGAAATTTGGTTTGAGTAGTTTAGTAAAGAGAAAGCCAAGGGCTGATGTGGTCACATACCTGTTTGTGGCTGGTGGGAGATTTCATCCTGTGGAGTGAGGCTCTGGCTGCAGAAGCTCCCAAGCTTAGACTGGCAATGAGGCCTCTTTCCAGCACTGACAATTCCAGGGATTTATTTGGTTCTCCATCAGTGATAACTTTGTGAAAGCTTGGTTGATGTAGGTTGATGAAAACCTGTGGCTTCTTCTGGAGGTTAAAGTTGACTTGTCAGAGTCATTTGTCTCCGAGCTCTCTCGTACCAACTGCAGATGGAATTAAAGGCGTGACTGCAGAGTTCATGACTGACTCTTTTATTTTAGATCTTGAATGTTGATGCAAGATGGATTTAATTTAAAACTAAGTGCAGTTGAATGATGCTGAGTACCCCCGTGTGCCTTTGGAGTCTCCCCTTAATTCCTGTGGCTTTGTTTTCCACACGAGTCCAGACCAGCTCAGCGTGACATGGGGGGCAGGCAGGGAGTCGGTCCTGTGGCTCCCGGGGGGGATTTCTCCCCATTTTTAGGTTCCTCATGCAAGTGCAGCCCCAGACATATTGCTGCATGATGAGCGTGTCTCTTTAACTCGGAAAGCCCATCCTGGCTGCCTGGGGAATTGAGGAGGAGGAGGAGGAGGATGGGAGAAGCAAAGGCTGGGAGGATCCTGGGCTGGATTCCTTGGGGGTGACCTCTCTCACCCTTTGCACATTGAAAAACATTTTGCTTTGGTGAGAAGTGCTGCCTCCAGTGCCTGTTCCCTCTGCTCCTGTAGGTCTTCCTGTGTTTGCATAACAATTTGGGCATAAGTAAACACCATATTGCCTCAGATGGCTGCTTCCTCCTGCCCAGGCGGGAGCTTTAGAACAATAATGCCGAAGACACAGGCTTTAATGGCATTCCTCCCATCCCTTTTCCACCCTTATCCCTGGCACTGGAATGAGCTGGTGTATTGAGTGAGAAATACCCTCCCTGTACACATGATTATCCCTGGAATGAGGCCAAGCAGCAGGAAAACTGGCACCTGTTAGGGGACTGTGTCAGAGTGCCTTTTTTTAATCATTTAAATTGATAAAATCTTCGGTAACTCTTTGGGTTTGGTGTCTTACTTAGGATTTAAAACAGGGTGAAGTGCTTAGCCTTCCCCCTTGCCCAGCCCTTCCTTACTCAGACCCAGTCTCCACTCTGTTCCAGCATGTGGCTGTTAATGTGTTTTTCCCTCCTCTTTGAAATCATGATGTCTTCTTATTTTCCTGATGAGTGCCTGTGCTGGGGCCACGGGCTGTGGATACAAGCGGAGCACACTGGCTAGAATAATGGAATAATCCCTGTTTTACAAGCAGGAATGTAATGCATTAATGGGTGTGTCTTTGTTAGCAGCCAGTATAATCATAAAATCAAAGTATTGCTGATGAAACCCAACTTTAATCAATATTTCAACATCTCCCTCTCATGCAAACCTCATTTCCAGCTGTGGGGGCTGTTCCCAGTGCCCGCTGTGGTTTGGGCTGTGTCCTTGGCATTACCTGCCGGGCACAGGAGCAGCCTCTGCCCCTCTGCCCATGCTCAGGCCTGGCACAAACCCCCAGGTTGTCCTGGGTGGGTTGTTTCATTCACAGCTTATTTTCAGTGCCATTTTTCTCACTGGCCCGAGAGCTGTTGACAGCGCCAGCCCTCGCCATGCCCAGGGAACGCTGTCCTGTCTCCCTTGGTGGCCTCAGGCAGCCCCACACTGGTGTCAGTGGGAACTCCCAGGGATTGCAGTGGAAGAATAACCACGGGATGGACTCCAGCCTGCTGCATTTATGAAATTATTGTTGAAAATCATCAGTCATCTGCAGGCAAATGTTTGCACACTGCCTGGCATTGTTTTAGTCCTTCCCAGTGAGTGCTGGGCATTAGGAGGGGTGGTGGGACATATAAGTTTCTTAGATTTCAGAAATTTGCATTGAGCTTTCACCAGAGTGTTCACACAAATCATCAATCAAGTACTAGGCTGCCTGTACCAGCTTTGCTCCAGGAATGGCTGCGTGCACAATCCTGACTTTTCAGCCTTACCACTGGTGCTCTTGGGTTGGTTTGTCCTCTCTCTTCCAGTTTGGGCACCTTTAGGGCTTTATGCAGAGTAACACTCACTAACCATTTCTCAATAACTTTTTAATTAGAAACTTTAACCCTCAGAATTCCCTCTTGAGAACTACATTTAAAATTTGCAAATAAATTAAAGCATAATCAATGTCGAGATGCTGGGGGATGTCGTGGTTTAACCCCAGCCCCCCAGAGACACCCTCTCCCTGTCCCCACAGGAACCATTCCTTCAGTCTATGGGCCATCCCTGGGAAATGTCTGTGAAAAGCCCATAAAGTCCAGAAGATGTTCCTTGAGTTCATTTAGTCCACAGCTCTGGGTGCTGGTGGTCACTCAGGACAGGTGAGCTGGTGTTTTGTGGTTATTGCGCACCAGAGCCAGCTCAGGTCAGTGCTGCACTTGCACTGCTTCTTGTAGGGCTTCTCCACACTGGATCAGGTGGTTCCTGCCCCAGTAAGGTACAACCCAAATCGTGGGTCACACCAGTTTAAGGTCACATCCATCACAGTGTCCGCCTGGCTAGGTTGGAGTTCCAGGGTTCACAGAACCACAGGTTCACTGAGGCTGGAAAAACCCTCCCAGACCACTGAGTCCAGCCTGTGCCCAATCCCCACCTTGTCACCAGCCCAGAGCACTGGAGTGCCACATCCAGGCCTTCCTTAAGACAAGAACCAGAGCAGTGACCTCCTCCCCTTGCTCCCAGCCTGGCTGGCAACAGGGGCTTGGTGCTTTTGGGTAACTTTCCCCCGATCCTTGGGTTTTGTAGTGAGATTTTTTGTTTGGTTATTTTCCCTGAAGACACAAGTAGGCAGCTCCCTGCAGAGAGGATGGTTAAGCCAGGCGTTGGCTGTGGTAAGAACATCCTCAAGTGTTTGTGTCTGGAGGAGCCAAGGGGATTTTAGTAACGCAGGCCACAGCTGGGAGCCCTGTTGGCAGATGTGACCTGTGCAGAGCTGTTGCATCCGAGCTGTGCCATGTGTGGAGTCAGAAATGTTCTTCAGGTCTTGCTGAACCAGACCATGAACTGGGGAAGGGACCTGGGCGTTGCTGGTTCTACTCCTGGTCCTACCCCAGTCGTTCTCTGGTGGTTCTCCTGTGGCCAGGAAGAAAAGCTGCTTTTGTTTCCTGGGGAAGCAACACAGAAAATCATGACTTTGTCACAGTAAAAACAAGCAAAAGTAAAAAAAAAAAAGAGGAAGCTTTTATTTATGATAGATGAGTCTGTATCCATCCCCTTGCAAGCAGCCTGAGGGCAGCAAACCACATTCTCCTCGTGTGCATCTCTCTGCCCTTTCAGATAAATGAGGAGAATGAGGAACAACCACAGCAAATCCCCTCCTGGGGCAGGACCTGTGTCCTGGGGAAGGACACCCTGCTGCACAGAGGTGCCTGAGCATTTTTCCCTGTCCCTGGTTTTCTCCTGTTCCACAAGATGGCAATGCAATCTAATCACCTCCCTCAGCCCCAGGTAGATGCTCTCAGCTCCCCTTTGCCTTCCTCCCAGGGAGGGGTTGGGGATGCCAAAAGCAGGGTGTAAACTGCATCAAATTAATCTGTACCAGGTGGGTTTGTTTCTTAATCTTACCAAGTCACCAAAACACCTGAATTAAAAACAGAGCTTTGCTAAACCCATTAATTGGAGTTTTTGGAAGATTTGGTTTGTTTTAAAACAGGGTGGCTTGAATTATATAAGGTTTCCTCTAGAAAGTAATGATTCATGCAGGCTGGGGCCTTTTTCTGCCAGGTTCTGTGATCTCTCTGTTCTAAGTTTTGCTTTTTTTTGCCATGGATTTAATTTGTTTTATAAATTATGATGGCAGTTGCTCAGGTTTGTTCCTCTGACGTATCCTGTGTGTTTAGATGAGCAAGTCCCCATCCATTTGTTTTTTTCTCAGTGGAGAGGAGGAGCTGGTTCAGTTGCCATGAAATCAGCCTTTCCTGCAATCTGACTCTTGGAGAAGTTACACTGATATTCCTCCCCAGTGCTGCCCTGACAACTGCACTGGCTCTGAGTCACCTGTCTAGCCTTTGGTGGGATGAGATTTCTTGGCCTGGCAACTTGTGTATTTTCCTGAGTTTCTTTTTTTTTTTTTTAATTATAATTTTTCCTTCACTTTAGTTCTGAGTTTGTTTTTTTTCAGTGAATTTTTGTCCCATCTGCTACCTGGAAGAAGGACAATGCAGGGGGGAGGGCTTTGCCTGAGAGACAAATGGGGCAATCAGGAAGCAAAAGACGTGGCTGAGTGTCACAACATACCACTGGAATGGCCCTGGCTGGGGGCGGGTGATACCGGGAGAATAAAGGTGAGGGGGCTACACTGGAGGTTTGGCTGTGGTTTTGGGGAGCCCAGGCTCGGGGAGGAAGGAGCTGTGTGCCTGTCTCCCTGCTGCCTGGCCGCTCGGAGCTCAGAACCAGCACGTGTGGTGCTGAAAC
>VYZQ01013835.1:0-13790 GCA_013400655.1 Mystacornis crossleyi | reverse complement strand
TCAGCACTGGGGAGACCACGTCTCGAGTGCTGGGTCCAATTCTGGGCTCCCCAGTAGAAGAGAGACATGCACACACTGCAGAGAGTCCAGTGAAGTCCACTAAGATGATGAAGGGGCTGGAGCACCACATATATGAGGAAGGACTGGGAGAGATGGGACTGTTCAGCCCAGAAGAGAAGGCTTGGAGGGGGATCTTATTATTGTATGTAAACGTCTAAAAGGAGGGTGCAAAGAAGATGGAGCCAAGTAATCTTCACGGGTGTTCAGTGACAGGACAAGGGACAGTGGCCACAAACTGAAACAAAGGAGGTTCCCTCTAAACATCAGAAAACACTTTTTTGCTATGAGGGTGACCAAGCACAGGCACAGGTTGTCCAAGGAGACTGTGGAGTCTCCACCATTGAAGATATTTGAAAGTCATCTGGAGATGGTCCTGACGAACTTGGTGTAGGTGGCCCTGCTTGAACCAGAGCATTGGACAAGATGATCTCCAGAGGCCACTTCCAATCTCACCCATTCTGAATTCTCTGATAACCAAAAGTCACAGGCACAATTGCATGTCTTAGCCTAGACTCTTTTGTTTAAGCCAACAAAGAGAGAGTTAAAAACCTCCTAAAGAAGTTTCCGTGTATTAGAAGATTTCCTTTATCTTTTAGAAAGCTCTAGTATGTTGAGAACTCCTTTGCACACATAATGTTCTCCATAGTCCTAATAATGTGTTCTGGCTCAGAATTTCCAGATCTTCTAAACCATTAGAATTTCCTCTAGAATAGTATAAACACTTGTGATTTCCTTTTGATATAGGATTTACAAGGACCTTATCAAAATGTGTACTCAGCACTTCTGAAGAGTTCATGTTTCTGTGTCTCCACTCTGCTCCCATCAGACAGAGCTCTACATCCCTTTCCTCCTCAGCCCTCATTTTCTGGGAGGGCTGCAGAAGTTCTGCACTCTCTGGGTTAACACTCAACACAAGTGAAAATCTTTATCTTACAGTGTGTGGACAAATTGGTTTTGAAACAGCTACAGAGGGTCATCAATCCTTCAAACGGACATGGTGTGAGTATCCCCTAAACTGAAACAGCCGGTGCTGCACAGATTCATCTGGAGAGGTTATTACTAGGGAATTGGGGGTGCTTTCAAATGCAGAGATGTAATTTATCATGACCAGGTTTTGTTAGAAAGGAATTTAGACAGTTTCTGTTACTGCAACCTACTAGGTCATTTTATCAGCATGTTTGTTTCCTTGATTTGCCGGCACCTTGGCAATCTTCACACCTTCTGAGTATTACATGGCAGGAGAACAACTGACAAAGAGAAATCATTGGTTGTGGACTCACTGAAATTGCATATTCCATCTGGGAAACTTGGATAATGCAATTCAGTTATAAAGCAGAGTCCATTGAAGGTACACAGTCTCTTGCTCTCTCTCTGTGTCTCATCTTTTACTGTATAAAGAAGGAAGACTCTGTAACTAAGGGAATATGTCATGAAATCCTAGCCAGCTGCTTAGCCGTAGGGGAAACTGGCAGCAGAGTTCCTCAATACAGAACGGGCAAGGGTCCTAAGAGGAAGCCCAGGGTAAATGACAGCAGAGCTGGGCCTTCCTGCTTTACTCCCTCACCAAATATTGGAAGACTTACAGAGACACCTGCCTTACCCTAGTTATATCTCTGGACCTCTGCATAACCTAGAGTCACAAACAGGTGCTTTCTCCCCTTAGAATCAGCTCCAGTTATGTCTTGCAAGACCAATTTCTCCTCGTTTAGCTCATCTCTGCTATTGCTGAATAATTAACCACTTATTTGACAAGTACTTTGCATCTTCCTGTGTCCCTGAATCCCCAACTGCACTCACAAACAGAAGGGCAATTAAAAGTTCATATACCTGTGACCCTCTGGGATTGCCACATGCTGTGAGAGTCAGTATATTTTTCTTCTATTAGGGTAGCAGAGAAGCAATTTCTGAGGTTTAAGAGCATCAAGGAAAAGTAACATGCAGACAGAATAGGCAGATTTCCAGTCTAGAGATTAAAAGGAGAAAAGCCCCAGCTTTTTTTCAATTGCTGTAATGAACAAAAACAGCCTTAGGAAGGAAAACTGCACCCGGCAGCTGGAAGGGCTTTGTAAATCAGAGACAACTTCTCAAAGTGTTTCTAAAAGCAAAGACAAAGCTGCACAGAAGGGATTTTCCATTTCCTCTGACCACCACAACAGAGTTAGCAGGCAGCCATATTCAGTGGCACAGGGTGTAGTTGGAGCCTGTCACTAGTGTTGTCCCACCAAGTTCAGTACTGGTCCCAGTATTGTTTAACTTGTTCGACAGTGACTTGGCTGAAGTTCAACGATGACACCAAGCTGGGAGGAGTGGCCAGTACCCCAGAGGGCTGTGCAGCCTTTCAGAAGGACCTTGACAGGTTGGAGCGATGGGCAGAGAGGAACTGTCTGAAATTCTACAAAGGTAAATGCAGGACCCTGCACCTAGGGAGGAATAACCTCCTGCATTCTTACAGGATAGGGTTCAACCTGCTGGGAAGCAGCTCTGTGGAGAAGGGCCTGCGGATCCTGCTGGACAACAAGCTGTCCCTAAGCCAGCAGTGCCCTGGGGTCCAAGGAGGTCAGTGTTGTCCTGGGGTGCATTAGGAAGGGCATTGCCAGCAGGTCGAGGGAGTTGATCCTGCCTCTCCATTCAGCCCTTCTGAGGCACATCTGGAGTACCGTGTCCAGTTCTTGGCTCCTCAGCACAAGAGAGACATGCTGCAGGGAGGCTGGACCAGATGACCCACGGTGGTCCTTTCCAACCTGACCCATTCTGTGATTCTGTAACTTCTTAAGTGAAGTTACTGCTGGTTTTACACCTGCAAAAGTGGAGTTGGAGACAGTGTGAAAGAAATCAGCAATGAGAAGTGACAACTCAATCCATCATTCAGTGGACTTTTACCCACCAGTGGTGGTTGTATGCACAGGAATGCTCTGCTATAATTAACAAAACCATTTACTAGAAACATTATGCTCTATTATTTAAGTATTCATAAATAAGCAATTATTTCTTGCTGTACTTTGCAAAAAGCTTCTTGCTTTTCCTTCCAGATTGAAAGCTTCTGATCAGTTCTGGAAAGTTGACTGGTCAGAAATCCTTTTTTCTCATCAGTAACCTCTATCTGATACCCTTGGTGTCATTTCAGTTTTAAGGACACACCTGTGTTGAGCTACACTGCAAGAGCTACAGGATAGTCAGGGAGAAGAGCAGCAAACAAGTGGACTGTGCAGGTTATATCCACCTGCCAATGTGAAAACTAACCCTGAGCCAGCCTTATTTGTCTTTTCAAACCACTTCATGTCAGAGAGCAGGAGTTGTGTCAGAGCACAGGACCCCTGGAATGAACAAACAGGGGAATTAATGTTCTCTGTGAGGCAGGGATGGAAACAGGTGATGTGGCATTTGTGACAGCTTCCCTCATCCCTGGGAATTCACAGCACAGTTTTATATCAGTTCAAAGTGAAAACTAAGAACAGTAGGAGAGGCAGAGCTAGAAAGAAACCTTGGCTTTGGGTGCCCGTATCTGAAGCCAGGATATTGTCGTTGCAGAATATTTACCATGTACATAATTAAACCCCTAAGTGCCAGCTGAACTGGAAATCATGCTGTGTGGTGCCTCTCCTACCATCTGAATGACTGTTAGACAGTTGGCTCTGTTTTGACACAAAAAATGCAGTCCATCATAGGCCCATTCATCTGTCATCTGTTGCCTGCTTGTCTCTTTTCCCATTTAGTTGTGTACAAGATGAAATGTTTTTCTCCTGCTGCTTGTCTGGTTTTTTTACACTTCATTTTCTTTGCAGTTTTTTACATACCCACAAAGAAATAGCCTGAGAGTCACACTGGCAGCCACAGTCATGGATTGACATTATGCTGGCTTAAGTAATAAACAGCCATCCTCGTATTTTTCCTTCCTCTTTCTCATTACAAAGCTGAAACGAACAAATTATTAATTAGATGCAGCCTCTGCCCACCCCCCGCCCCTTCACTTTAAATAACTTGGAGACAAGCAGGGCAAAAGTTACCAGGCATTGTTATGCATTCATTACTGTGACATATTAAGCAGAGAGCCAAAGTAATGATAGAGTAATGCAGCCAAAGAAAATTACCTGTATTATATTGTCATAGGCGATTGAGGCACAGTCAGTTACATGTACACAAACCACAGGAATGGTTTAAAGAGCAAGTAGTTACGGGGCCAAGGGACAAGGAGTTTAAGATAAATACGCTCATGAATTATTTACGGAAAGACTGTGGAAGATTTTTTTCCAGAAAATAATTGCAAAAAGTAGGCACAAATCAGGCTATTTGCTGAACTGGTCTAAAGGAATGTGTAAGTACGTATGTGTTTCTCTGCTGAGCTGTGCCAGAGCTGTCTTACCCACTCTGGCAAGGACAGAAATTCTCATTTTGTCTATTTTTACTCCTCAGTGATGAAGAAAATAAGATAAATGTTTATCCAAGAATTTAAGCTTTATGTGACCCTCTTGATTTGCAAGGGCATAAATCTCCCAAACCTTGGAATATTGCCTTCTGCCCTCCTGGTGTGTTTTTACACACCACATGAGAGCTCCTGAAGCCCACTTCTTCCTAAAAAGCTTTTTCCTTTTCAGTCAGTGAAAAAGATGAAGAAACTTTTGAGAACCAGTGTACTCATGATTCATCATGAGTCATGATGCCTCAGTTTTGGAGTACCCCAAACATAAAAGTTAAACTTATCTTTCATTCCCTTAAGGAAAGAGCTGGGAATGGATTTGCAGATATTTTTAGTCACCAGAAGATTCAAGAAAATGCTTTACAATACCTTGATGGGCACCTCCTGCTCCCAATAGTCACAGATGGACAACGCTTGTGCCATGCTGGTCATGACAGGTTCTCCCTTCCCCCAGTCTCTCTATCTGCAAGTGAAACCATGCTTCTGCAAAATAACCAGAGTATCCTCTGGTCAAAAAATTAAATAACTCAGTAAAATGAGAAATAGTTAAGATTGGGTACAAGCAACTGCTGAATGCTTAGTGTGGTATGGGCACTGATTTTCTGGAGGGAATCTGTGTGTAAAGATGAAGATGCTATCTCTTTGAGAGACTCTGACACAAGGTTCATCAAAGCTTGAAAAGCCACTGTATTGCTAGCAAAATTCATCAGACTGCATGCCAGACTCCCACTGGCTCTCACCCAGATTCCAAGCTATCCGAGGAATTATTAGCTTAAAAGCTTCTTTAGATCTTGTCAGCCACATCTAGCTCACCATGGATGTAGATAAGATTCACAGTTCCTGACAAAGGAGATGGGATCTGACTCCAGGGCTCCCTGTCCTATTTTAAGAATGCAAATTCTTAATGGCTGTAATGAGGGGTGAGGGTGTTACTATTAAATATACTTAACTGATAATTTTCAGATTACTTTTATTCTTTTTGAAACAAAAGATGCAAATTAAAAGGAGACTTGTGAGATTTTCAGTGAAGGAGAAGGGTCAAAATATCAGGAATACATAAGAGAAAGGCAGTCAAAATCAAATAAAAATATTTTTAAATTATTGAAATGAAATTAAATATTTCTCTCGTACTTGAACTAATTTTTGTGTCTGGGGAGGGTTTCTCACTATGAACATTTTTAAGAGACTGATTTCTTTATTTTTGCCAAGGTTAGGAAAAAATCTGAAATTTAAAAAAACATAATGGGACTTGAAGCATCTCCCACTCAACATCATTAAGGACAAAAAAGCAGAACTGATTGACTCATGTGTAATTTGGACAACATAAACTTTGGATATTTCTGCCTGCCCTGACCAGACTACCAACATGGTGATTCTATCTTCACTATTCTATCTATTCTATTTATTGTCACACAGTTAAATTTACCCAAACTGGTATTTAACACTCTGCATGGGACCTTGTTAATGGTCTTAACTCTCCTCTGAGAGTTCCTTGGAACTACTGGTCGTTGCAGGCAGTCAAAATATGCATTTATGAAACAGTAAGAAGACAAATGTGTGGCTCTGTGGAAGAACACAAGCTTTTAACTTTCACAGATTCTGTAAAAGGAAAAAAAAAAAAAAAACAAACCTCTCCAGGGTTCATCTAACCAGCTTAATTCAACAGATGAAACAAGAGCTCTGCAAGGGTAGCTATGTTCTTTACCGTGTCAGTTCATCAGAGGTGAGGTGACAAAGCTTCTGCCACACGAACTGCATCCCGCCCCACAGCCTCCTGGATCCCAGGCAATGCCTCCCGCAGCTGCCTCTCCGGCCAAGCAGAGGTGCCGGCATTTGGGACTGAGCTGCCAGTGACACAGCGCGGGACAGCTCTGCTCCTCCCCGGGGTGCTGAGCCTCCCTGCGCCTTGTCTCCCGTTGCCATCCCGCTCCTCCCCTGCGCAGCCCAGGCGGCCCTGTTGGATTATCCAGCTCCTCTGTTTCTACCCGGACTCAAACTCGGTCCCCCCGCGGTCCACACCCTCCTGGGCCCATTCTGGTACCTCCCAGGGCAGCCTGGACGATTGCACAGTTATTGATCTGGAGCAATCTGGTGTTGTCCCGTTCCTCCTGCTCCTGGGCTGCTAACCTGTCACAGAGGCGGCTCAAGCATTATCCACTAGGGAGACTGGAAGCACAGGCTCACATTCTTGTTTCTTTCTCAATTGCTGATCTTTTGCTAGCACCTTTAGAAACGTCACTTACCCAGGTTTCCTGACACTTANTGCTTTTCTTTAGGTTGTGGAGGAAAAGTTCCAAAGTAGCAGGAGATAAGGTCAAACACTTGCTCCAGGATAACAGCAATATCGAAAAACATATGCTGTATTGTGTTATCACCAATTAGCAATTGCTTCCACTGTGACAAATGGTCTTTGAATCACCAAACTTTCACAGTAAGGAACTCCTAGAGAGTAATTGTGAGTTGCACACATCTGAAGTGTTTATGTAAATGCTTATTGTTAATAATAACAACAACAATAATGACAATAGAAAATCCCCTGGTTTGTATGGTTGTGGTTGCTCAGAACAGCTGTTTTAATGAGACATCTGCCAGTGAAACAATTTAGCCTGAGGATAATGAATAACTGTTACTTAACTGAGACAGTATTAGCATAAACTCTGTTTAACAGGGACACATTTGGCCAGTGAATAGTGGTTTCTTGGTACTTATCTCAGTGTTTAATAGCAAAAATTACAAGCTTGTGGCAAAATAAATGAATTAATGAATAATGATACAGGATATACTGCAATTTTTTCTTTGGTTGCTTTAGTTTGAAATACCTTAAAGGGATCTTGTCAGGGAGTGAATTATTCAAAACTTAGAGAACCTTTGTGCTTAGAAATGGTGAAACAATGATAATCATTAAGAATCTTGGTCTTTATCTTCTCCTACAGAAATTATTAAATTATGGAGATATGATCATTTGCATCCCTGATTCATGGCATTATTTTCTCTCATTGAATCTTTCCATATATCCATTATGTGCATATATATATAGGGGGTGCGTGTGTGTGCATGTTTCACCCACCTGACTCTGAGAAGTTGGATAAGTGAAGCATCCAGAATGGATTTCCAGGTAGGAAATTATGTTCTGATGGACTGCTCAGCAGAATTCACAGATTTTGCTAGTTCTTATATAGATGTGTTTCAGAGTGCTGAGGCAACAGCACAAAAACTTGTGGGCAACAACAGGGGTATGTTGGGATCCATGTTATAGCTATGATTTTTGTAGACTACTGATCATCCATGCAAGGAGTAAAACCTTGCTTGTAAGTGCTAATGTTATATTCTTTCAAGGGAGATGGACTCTGCATGTGTGTGTTGGCTGTTATTCTCTGGCTTGAAGAGAATATTAAAAAAGACTGTGTTCTTTATGAAATAAGCTACAGTAATGAGGTAGAATGAGAAACCAGTGCAGTGTGATTCAATTTGTTGGGCCAGACCTATGAATGAAGTTAATATGAACCATGGGACCTTTGAACACTGTGAAAAGCTAACTGCTATTTCTCTTGAGGAAATGAAACTAATCTTTTCTCTCATAAGAAAAAGAGGCTGTTACCCTATTAGTGAAAGAATTTACTAGATTTAGATGTTTGACAGATAGTCCTTCCTCTCATATTTTTAGCTGTCTTTTCCTGGATATAAAGGATGTCTCTCCTGTCATGGTGAATATAAAGGTAGAAAAGAGCTCTTGTAATCTGGAAGATGAAGACTTTGTGGACCTGTAAGTGACTGATGTTTGGAGCTCTCTAGAGAAATACTCACCATTTGATGGGTAAGCCTAACATTCCTACCTTCATTCTGGAACCCAGAAATTACGAAACTACCATTTGGGTAATGTTCAGAAAAAAAATTTTTAATTATTTCAAATGCATTGAATTATCTAACTTCATTAAATTGATTACTTGATACGTCAGTATAGCTACACATATATGTACTGTTCCTATTGTGGGTCGAGTGTCAGAACTGTCTGGTGAGAATCATTTGGAATGGAGATGAATGTTTGAACAAGGCAAGTAGACTGTCTTTTAAGCAGGAATTTTAGGCTGTGATTCATTTGACCTATTTTAGACACCTACACTAAGACAAGATGAATCTGGAGAAGTGAATCATACCCATCGTTTCTATACTGCTCTGGACTCCTGTTGAAACTGAAGCAGAGTTTCTGGGAGCTGCTCTAATTTCCTCAAGTTAGAGCACCCCCAGGAAGGTTCTCCAACAAGTAACAAGAGTCAGAGCCACCTCTGGAGTTTCTAGCATAGCTATATTACTTACAAATGAGAGAGACTTGCTGCTGCTGACTTTTCTGACAGAAGCCCTAAACTCAGTTCCAAAGGCAGTTTGGTGGGACAGATTACTGATTCTGGAAAGTAAGACAAGACCTACGGTCAAAAGACTTCTTTCACAAAGACAAGCCTTTCTTATGTACACTTAGAGTCTATCATGAGCAGGGAACTACTGCTCCTTTCAGCACCTGAGGTAGGGCTGAGGAAGTTTGAAATCTACAGGATGGAGATGGTTTTGTTTGCCTGAATGTAGTTACTGCTGTTTGTTCCAGAGCTGAGATCAGCACTCACAGATAGTGACTTTGGCCCATAGCACTCCACCTTTCACCAAACGTTTCTGTGAGTGAGCTGGGATGACTTTTGTTGGTGACCTGGTTACCACTACACCAGCTCTAATGAATCAAGGCAGTCTGATTTTAATTCCACTTCGCATCATACTCCTTGTCATGCCTGGCTTCCATGAAAAACCACGGAACACTTTAGATGGGAAGGGGTCTCAGCTGGACATTGAGTCCAATCCTCATGCTTTAAACTGACTGCAAATTTCCACCAAGTTCATTAAAGCCTTGTCTAGTCAAGTTTTCACTACGTCTATGGATGGAGATTTCAAGGTTCAGCTCTATTCACTATAGAGACTGCAAACTTTGCTTACCTCTGTGCAGCCACAGGCTGATTTTGAGTAAAAGGCTGCATCATGGCCTGGTAGAAAATCACGGGTTAAATGTTCCAACATACCTTTAGCAAGTCACAAAGCACTAGCAAAAGGATATACAGCTAAAAGGTCCAAGGTCAAAGGAAGAGGTGCTGCCCTGTAAAGAGAAAGCCATAGGGGAACCGGCACAATATAGCAATTTGGGGATCTGGTACTGAAATGAACCCTTACTCACTCCAGCTTCACAGACTTACTCTTGGCCAGATACCTAAACCATTTGGCTCAGTAGCATTCCAGAAGCAGTCACATTTTCAAAGTGATGCAACAAGGAAATAAATTACCTTTGTATGTGAAAAGCAACGGCTGTGCAGTCTCTGAGGAAAAGAAATGTTGTAAGCAGGAGGCTGCATTTGTCTTGGAAAACTCAGATTCCAATAAATACAGGTGATTGTGCATGACTAATTATACACACAGTCTTGTGCACAAAGTTATATCCAGAAAGCATGAGTGTTTTCTTATGGCTTGAGGACTCCTTGAACAGCTTTGAATTTCTTGCTGGAATTTAAAAACTAGTGCTATGGCTGGCTGTCTCAAAGGACAACAAGTCAGATATAAGCTGTCAGAGTTGGTAGGAAATATTTTAGCTTTAGTTATTTTAAGAACTGACTGAAAAACTTCATTTTATTGTTTCTTCTTTTGTCTAACCCCCCTTCTCCACACAGCTGCACACAGGTCCTCTGGACCCTTTAGAAACATTGAAAAAACCAGATTTCATCCAGGACGTGCTTGTTACTTTGTCATGTCCGAAGGTACCTGTGCTTGAATCAGAAGGTGCACGCTAACAGCTTCCCCTGTCCTTGCTCTTGGAAGAACATCAAGCTTTTGTGTATGCTTGTGTACATGAAGGCTCTGCAAGGGAAGCTGTGCTCTCACAACCAGGCTCCCACTCACGAGTCCCCTGCTCCAGTCACAGAGAGATCACACAGCTGGCGAAATTGCTTTAGCCCTCTCAACCTCTGGCTGATTCGAGGTTCATGTACTTTGACCACGGACACTACTGAAGTCCATTAATGGCCTGCTTTTATTACATTTGTCCGCATCCACAGAAGTAATTACCAGGGACCTGTGCTTTCCCTGCGTCTCTTCCCAGCTGAGCTCTGCCCAGAGCCAGGAGGACAGTGCACATTCATACTGAGGAATTAAGGTCAATTCCTCATCCTCACATGGCATTTTCCCTGGCATTTTTGGAGATAATAAGGAGGGACCTTCTGCATAAATGAAAAAAGAAAAGAACCCAAACGAATACTTTGGTAAGGGGTTAACAGTTTCTTATTCTGTGTCCAGTCAAGTAATATGCTTATTTATTGATCCTCTCTGTAAATTAGAAACAATTTTTTTTTGGCCTGATAATTGCTCTGTATACTCTCCTGAAGAGCTGTAAGATCTCCCAATAAGGGAAAGTTTGGAATTATTTGTACATTTGCTAACAAAATGGGATTCTGATTTAGGAGTGGTGTTCTCAAGTGTGCTCATGTTAACACTAAAACAAATAAAATTGTCACCTAGAATGATTGCTGGAAGTACCTTAAAGGACCTCTCTTTGGACACCTCTGTTTATGAGTAGAAGAGCTTTATTTTCCAGATGCACACACACAGTTTGGGGAGCATTTCCTCTCCTTTTTGATTTTTTCCCCTCTGATTGAAGTAACCTTTCCACTGTGAGTGTATAGGTCAACAATCCTTCCTCTGCTACAGGAGCTCAATTCATTGCTGAAGGGAAGAATAAAAAAAGAAACATACACTGGATTTAAAGGGAACAAGAGTGCAGGTCTGAGCAAGACTTGCCCTTGGCATTTCCTCTTGCCCTGCTCCCACAGGCAAGCAAGGTTATAAGGGCCCTCTGTCAGTCTTACGGAAATACATTTCATTTGAAGTAAATGTTACCCTAGTCCACTGATGCCATAAAGAAAAATGTTGATCTAAAGTTTAAAGGAGTGGTCTCAGTTGTGGAAAGGGCAGTGGCAAATTTAGGGAGACTTTGCTTTGACCTCTCGATCTGGACTTTGTTGATCAATGCACACAAAAGTGCTCAAAAAAGAATTCAATTATAAAGTGATTAAGAATGTTGAAACCAAGAGTCCCCCTGACTGGCCAAATGTGTGTGTCCTGACTGTGTGAAACAGAGGGACTCCTGCTCGCACCGTGTTGTGGGTGAAGGTAGAACAAGATTTTGGGGACTGTGGCTTCCCTTTTGGCTAACAAAAGGCTTCTGGCAAGAGTTGTGGTCAATGTACAGTCAGTTCTTCACTCAAAGGAATCCATTTCAGGGATGAAATTTAAACGTGTCAACAAATTATAGCACTTACATGAGGTTTTTTAGTATTTCTCATCAGTTTTTCCCCATACTATACATTGTCATTACAGAGTGTTTTATGATAATCATAAAATTCAAATCGGAATGGAATGCACAGTGGTCTTTCTCAAGGAAATCAGGCTCCAGCTCTCTGAGGTAAAGGAAAACCTTTAACATATCTATAATCTGCCCACTATCCAGGAAGCTTAGTGGAAGTTCCCTGGTTTAGCCCACTCTTTATGTGCAAAAGCAAGTTGCTGACAGGAGTTCTCATGCTTAAGTTTACAGTTTTAAAAATACTTTTAATCCAAACCCCTTTTTGGTTTTGCCTTTTTTTTCCCCTGTGTGCTCTGGCAAGCAAACATCATAAAATTCTCTTCTGAATCTTCGCAAGAACCCTAATGTGGGCATTAGTGACCCAAAATTCCCCAGGACTGGGATGCTGACACCTTGCAGATTTTTCTGAAAGTATAAGAGAGACATGGAGAATAAGGAGAGCTCTGAAAACACTTTCCTGGCTATTTTTCCACAAATGAAACAGTGGAAAGAAAAACATCATAGCAAATATTTGTTGCCTTTCTTCTACTGTCCCACCAATCATCACCATATGGGAAGGACCTCCTATTCCAGAAGCAAATAAACCTGGATAGTAAAATACTGCAGAAATTCCAGCTTTTAATGGACCAAGGGATTCTGGCTTTCATTCTTGCTTCCCCATGGTTCCATCGAACAGGAAGAAAAGAGCAAGCTCTGCTTGCCAGAGATGTTTACAGAAGCAATAGAGGCTTTACGGCTTCCAAGGAGATGTTTAACGCAGTATCGTCATCACTATCCTGGGACAGGAGTGCAGCAGGAGCTGTCAGCAAGATCTCTCCATAGGTGGAGGGATCAGTGCATAAAAACAAATGGCAGTGCTCAAGTAAGTCACATTTCACTTGAAAAATAATTTTATTATGTGATTTCCAAGGTACTATTACTATTCCAGCTAAAGGAAAGAATACTCTGAATTGATAGCATTCCATATCTTAATTGCTAGAGAGAGTATCTGCCAGTGCAGAGAAGAGCAAGAGGCTTTTAGAGTAAAAATAAAATTACCTGCCCCTACTACACATTCCATGAGTAGATCTCAAAATACTTCACAGGAGGAAGTCAACTTTGCTATTTCTATTCTGTAGAATATGCTGTTGATATTGCACTATCTTTTTATGCCTCCATACACTAGGAATTTTATGCCTCCATACACTAGGATTTTGTAATGGAACAAAGTCTTTTGTAATGGGTGAATCACTAGTATTTAATTAAAATAGCAATGGGTGATGCTCATCAGCAGTTTTAAAACATCCCTGACTCCACACCTTTGGGAATATCACTTTTATAGTCAAATAAGAAAATACACAAAACATAAGATTTGCATGGGAGCTTTATTATCTCTTCTATTTCCACAACTACCACTAAAGCCATTCCTCCTGGACAAGGAAGAATAAATACCTTCAATGCAGAAACTTCAGTGAAGTGGCAGAATTATCTAATGGCTAATTTAAAGATGCACATAACCAGAGCAAAGAGGTGATAGTTCTTTATACCAGCTGAACTTGCATTTTCTGAATTCCTCTTCAGAAGCATGGTGTGTGTCTTTGATCACAGTACTTTTCTGAATCTCTGGTTTTGTTGGGGCAATGATCTGTTAAAAGTCTGACATTTTCAAGAAGAGAAGAAAAGCATCTTGTTGTCAGTATTCTAAGTATTAGGCACATTTAAGATTGTAAGCTTGGTATTTTTTATGTGTGCTTGATACAGTATAGTATGCATGTGCACGCGGAGAATTTACTGATTTTGAGTTGCAATTTCTTGCTTCTAAGGTTGTACATTTCCAAGGAGTATCTGCTATCTTGAATAGGTATTTCTACTCTTGTAGGACAGCAGCACCTTTCTCTTTCTGCTCATCTTATTCAACATTAAAAACAAACAAAACAAACCACACCAAAA
>VYZQ01013832.1:0-53434 GCA_013400655.1 Mystacornis crossleyi | reverse complement strand
CTTACTTGTAAGTCTTTGTAAGAAGACTTACAGAACTTCTGTGGAGCATTTTATCTAGTACAGTGTGATAGTCACTGTTCAAAGTATCATAGTAAGTTCACAGTCAGTGTGAGCACACAGTTCACTGTGGCCAAGGATTATAGTCTGCATCCAATGAGTGTGAACACCCAGTTTTGCTGAGCTGTGTCAAAGGGCAGATGGTGTCCCTGAGCAATGCAGAGGGAGCAGTGAGGAAGGCACTGCCTCTTGGCATGTACCATACTGGAGAGAATGTTACTAAAGTGCTTTATGAAGCTCTCATGTCCAGGTCTGCTACTGATTGTTAAGTATTTTTACATGTTGTCAAAAGGATGCATAGTCTGTCTTAGGGTTAGAAAAGCTGATGCATCACAAACATTTTAAAGGATTGAATGTGTTTACTTTATTTACAGGGTGACAGAGAATTGGGTTTATGACCTTGCTTTTTCGTGGAGAGATATCCGTACTATAATTTAAAGTACATGTAGATTAAGTATATACATGAATACTTCTTTGTACAACAAAGAAGGTAGTTTCTTGGGTTTTTTTTTCTGCAGAAAAAACATTTTTCAGTCTTCTCTTCCGAAAATTGCCAAAAAGAATCAATAGAGAGAGAGAATGAGTCCAGGCTCATCAAATTTGAGTCAAATTTGGACTGAAATGTTGCTCACATGTTTATGCGTAACAGTGAATAACCATTGGAGCAATCTGTCAAAAATCATTGGGGTTTGCCCTTCTCTTGCAGGCATCTGATCAAAAGACTTTCTGGAGACACATTAGCCAAAAGTGAGCCACTAACCACAATATAGTGACATTACAAAGGACTACATGTATTTGTTTACAGACTGTCTTCTGAAATTTATTTTAGCTCTGTACCTCTGGAATATATTTGTATGCCTGTACACACTGGTAGCTTAACATGGGCAGAAAAAAGAGTAATTTGACAGGCATCCCCTTAGAAAAGAACCTGAATCATGGTATATTTTACAGAGTTAACATCAGTTTTTGTGAAAAGAAGTTTCTGTCACAGAGTTTTACCTCAGGTCACAGCTGCTCCAATTAGCATGATTTGGGAGTAAGGTAGGAGAAAGAGCAGTCACTCATGCATTTTTTACCTCTGAGTGACCTATTCACTCTTGCATCAGGGATGCAGAGTACTCAGGGGTCTTCACTGGTCATATCTTTAACAAAATAAGGAAGTGTTTTGGAGTTAGTTTTGAGAAGGTTTTTATTTATTCTCTGCATGGTAACATCTAAAATGTAGTAAAATGCTTTGGTGGACAAATCTATCGCGATTTTCACATGAATTGCCTTCCCCTACTGTTTACTTTCCTTGCTATTATGTGTTATTCAGACACATAGAATAGTGTTTTATTTTTATTCTAGTGAAAAGAACTCCTATATGTGTATTATAATTTCTTTACTTAATGATGAGTAAAAAAACCCTGCATCTTTCACCATTCAGTGATTACTTTTTCATTTCCAGTAGTAGGGAACTGTGATTTTCATATTGAATTGGTTATTTTCATAGTGATTAATTGTAATCAGTAAATCACTGATTTACTGTGAGGACAATCACATACTCTGAAATAATAGTTTGGGGTTTGCTGCAAGGACAGGTGTATAGAATTGCTGAAAGTATGTTTTGTCTCAAATGTCCACAATGCTGTGAAAAAGTTGAATGTCAAGCGTACGCTTTTGTGATTGCATGGCAGATTTCTGTTTTCACAGTTATGGGACCCTATGTAAGAAGAATCTTGTGTGATGAATTGGGAGCTCCTGCAAATTCTGCCATAAACTGTATTCCTCTGGAGGATTTTGGTGGACAGCCTCCTGATCCAAATTTGACATATGCAGCTGCCTTGCTGGAGGCTATGAAAGGTGGCGAGTATGGATTTGGAGCTGCTTTTGATGCAGATGGAGTAAGTATTTAGATCTGTCTTGAGGTTCCACCATAGTTGTTGTTTTGTCTGGGGTCAGATATGGGACGTATAAGTAAGCATAATTTATTTGCTTTTCAGTAACCCACTGAAGCTGAAAGTATTACTTTTGGATACAGATGGTAACATTTGCAACCCATAAATCAGACATATATGTTGTAATTTGTTTCTGCAGATGACTTCAAATCAAGCAGGATTCGAAGGCAGAATAAGGATTATTTAAGTGACAGGCTGGTTTTGTCTTGTGCTGAGACCTCTGTTTCACTAATGTTAAAAGTGAACAAATTTCAGTGTCCTGTGAACAAGCTGAAAATGTCACAAAAGACAGCAGGGGGATCAATGGTGTGCTGATATTAAAAAAGTATAAGCTGCGTCACTTGGGGAAACACAGACCAGGATGAGATCTATAAGTCAGGCTTTTTTCCCTGGTTAGGAACAGACTAGCATAGAGATAACACAGACTTGTCAAAGCAAACAGTAACAATGTTAAGTCCTTTCTGGTCAGCATCATAAAATAAGAACTTTTTAGCTAAACAAAGCACTGAATCATAATCTCTGTTTATTTTAATTTTTTCATGTCGTATTATCAGCATTATAAAAAGCAGTGTATTACAGAAGCAACTTTCTCCCCTGACAAGGTGGCAGAAGGATGAAAAGGTTCTGAAAAACAAAAGCTGTTTTCTGTTCTCAGTAAACACAAAACACTCTCCTACTCCCATAATAGTACGTGTCACTGGCAAAAAGGTTCTCCTACACAAGCATTCTCTTGGCAGAAACAAAGCTACTGAAGTGACATGTAGGAGGCAGAAGCTAGAAACTGATCTGGAGCCTTGATTTGCAAGGCAGGAGGGTGTGATGGTGTGATAGTGAGATTATAAACCTGCCAGAATGATGCCAGTAAATTTTTCTGCCCAGAGAGGGATGTGAGTAACCCAAAACCTGTCCTCTTTTTCTCTACCTCCAGTGGATCTAGGAAGAGAAATTATGTGTCCTTAATACATGGAATTTAGGATGCTATTTAAATTTCTTTTCTCCTGCAGGACCGCTACATGATCCTTGGCCAAAATGGTTTCTTTGTTAATGCATCAGATTCACTGGCTATAATTGCTGCCAATCTGTCTTGCATTCCATACTTTTGTCAGATGGGTGTCCGAGGATTTGGCAGAAGCATGCCTACCAGCACAGCTCTGGACAAGTAAGATGAAATATTTATTTGCATCGCCTTGGACATTACATTAGTTATCTCTACTTTTTATTACATAGCAATTCGAAAATTGTGAAGACTTTTGGTAAGAACTTCTAATTTCCACAATCTTTATGTGCTTTATTTTTTAAACTGGTTTTGATGAGATTTTGATTTTTACCTAGAGTAATTTTTCCCATCTTTACTTGCATTAAAAGAGTTTAATTCAGTCTGGAAAAGAAACAAATTGGTAAATCTAATGTACAGATATTTGATGGTATTTTTCAAAAAAACTTTATTCTTTTTATTAATAAATAATGGTTTACAGCCTAGTCTGGCAGCCCTTTTTATGAAACTCATGGAAGTTTAAAATAGATAAAGTAATAATTCAGTTACTAAACAAAGTATTCAAAAAATCAAACCTCTCCTCTTACTACAAACTGATGAAATATATAATCTGTTATGATGTAAAATGTTCTCTTAAGAGACTGCAGGCAGTTGACAAATCCATTCCCAGTTTCAAGACAGATTAAAAATATATCTAAAACTACTTCTGATAAATCCAATCTGCTCTTTAAAGATTTGCTGGATGAGCATCTTGTGTTAGCAGCTGAATTTTGAACAAGTCTCATCCAGGTCTAAATTTTCTGTAAATATCAAGATAAGATGATTAAATATTACTGCCTTAATATATTAAGTGTGAAAAAAGCATTAGCTAAATCAATTGTGTCTCTGTGTTCATCTGGCTGCATAACTTTACTACAGCAAAAGTGATCAGCTGCTCCCCTTAAATGTGCCTAATCAGGAAACAGTAATTTTAAAGTGACATGTAGGTTGTGTGAAAAGGTTGATTGCTCTATCTACAGTTTGCCTATTCAGGAAGTTTTGGAAAGTTACTAAATTCAGAGCCTGCAGCTTCCTCTAATGCTTGACAGGGAACACATTGGAAATAAATTCCTTATTGTGGGTGGGAAGTCTAATTTAAGGAAATACTGTAAGATCAGTGTTTGATGTATTTTTTTTATTCTGTTCAGCAGTTCAAAAATCTCATTATTGTTATACTGAAATATGATATAAAATAAGTAGAGTTCATTTTGTGTGTAAACACCGTATCTACATTCCTGTAAGAACTGAAGAAACAGTGACATTTAAGTATGTTTGTCTGTCTTCTTTTCATAAAGTCTCATAAATATGTCAGAAAGCGTGAACTCAAGTCCCCTTCAATAACACTGTCACTATTGGAATGATATTCTTTGCAATGTTTACTTGACCTTCTGGCACAAAGATTGTCTCATGGTGATTATTACCTTATTTAGTTTTGTGGAGCTAAGCCTGATTATTAAATAAAACTGAGCAACTGATAATGATGGAAGGATGTAAATATTTTCCCTTCCATTCCTACAAATATGTACGGTTATGAAATTTTCAGTCTGTATCCAGGACAGTTGATTTATTTATTTTAATTTCGTTTTGTGGTTCTCCTTGTTTTCTTGAGGACTTACATGTTGTCATGTAGTTCAGTGTACACTGTGCAGTTTTCACATAGATCATCTAGTTCCAACCCCCCTGCCATGAGCAGGGACACCCTCCAGTAGTGCAACTCAGGCACGGTGGCTGCTGAAGGCTGAGCTGAAACTGCCACTCAGTTCCTCAGCCTTCTTCATGTCCTAGGTAACCAGGTCTCCTGTTTCTTTCTGGAGAGAGTCCACATTTTTACTAGTCTTCATTTTATCACCAGTGTACTTATAGAAACTATTCTTGTTGCTTTAGACATCCCTGGCTGGATTTAATTCTGTCAGGGCTTCAGCTTTCCTAGCCTTATCCCCAGCTACTCGGGCGAGTCATCTGTATTCCTCACAGGCTACCTGTCCCTGCTTCTACCCTCTGTTAGCTTTCTTCTTGTGTTTAAGTTTGTCCAGGAACAACTTGTTCGTTCACACAGGCTTCCTGGTGTTTTTGCATTACTTCCTCTTTGCTGGGATACATCTCTGTCAAGCTTTGAGCGAGGTGATCCTTGAATGTTACCCAGCTTTCTTGGGCCCTTCCTTCCTCCTGGGCTTTATCCCATGGTACTCTATCGAACAGATCCTTGAAGAGGGCAAAGCCTGCTCTCCTGAAGCCCAGGGTAGTGAGCTTGCTGTGTACTCTCCTCACAGCCCTGAGGGATCGTGCATTCCACCATTTCATGGTCACTGCACTTCACATTCCCCACCAGCCCCTCCTCGTGGTGAGATCAAGGTTCAGCTTAGGATGTCTCCTTGTTAGCTCCTCTGTCACTTGCAGAAGAAAATTTTCATCCATACACTCCAGGAACTTCCTGGGTTGCTAGTGCCCTGCTGTGTTGTCCCTTCAACAGATACCAGGGTGATTGAAAGCCCTCATGAGCACCAGGGCTTATGAATGTGAGGCTACTCTTATCTGTTTATAGAGAGCTTTATCCATTTGGTCTTCCTGGTCAGATGACCTGTGGCAGAGCCTCACTGTAATGTCTCCTGTCCCTGCTCTCCCTTTAATCNAGTGAGCTTGCTGTGTACTCTCCTCACAGCCCTGAGGGATCGTGCATTCCACCATTTCATGGTCACTGCACTTCACATTCCCCACCAGCCCCTCCTCGTGGTGAGATCAAGGTTCAGCTTAGGATGTCTCCTTGTTAGCTCCTCTGTCACTTGCAGAAGAAAATTTTCATCCATACACTCCAGGAACTTCCTGGGTTGCTAGTGCCCTGCTGTGTTGTCCCTTCAACAGATACCAGGGTGATTGAAAGCCCTCATGAGCACCAGGGCTTATGAATGTGAGGCTACTCTTATCTGTTTATAGAGAGCTTTATCCATTTGGTCTTCCTGGTCAGATGACCTGTGGCAGAGCCTCACTGTAATGTCTCCTGTCCCTGCTCTCCCTTTAATCCTGACCCATAAGCTCTCCCTAGCTCCTTATCTGTCCCTGGATGGGTGTATGTGGTCTGACTACATGGATCGGAACACAGAAGGATGATAGACATCTTCCTTGGAGGTTCACTGCATGAGTTATTGAGCCTTCAGGTAGCCCACCATAAGAAACTGATAAACTTCAGAAAAGATAGTTGTCTATAAAAAACTAAGAACTATTAACAGTAAAATTATAGAATATCATTGTCTGAAATCCATCAATTGCTTGAAGGATAGGCTGATGGAGAGGTTGGTTCTCAGTATAGGTTTCATGTTGAAGTGAATTCCAGTGTCATGTGTCTGTAAACATAAGGAAAAGTTCCAAAAGTGTCAAGAGCATCTTACACTGGGACAGTGGTGTAAAAGAATATGCATAAAGCATTCATGATTCCTGTAATCTACACTGTTTGCATGATTTTCCAAAACTCTTTGGCTTTTGCCTTCTTTGCAACTACTAAATATTTAGACCAGTGTGGGCTCCTCACCACCTGCATTTTCTGTCAGAAAATATCCACCTGCTCTACCACTGTTCTCTCCATGGGCTTCAAGGAGATGCAGCACCTGGAGCATCTTTTCCTCTGCCTCTCTCCTCTCCCCCTCCTTGGTGTTCCCAGGCATTTTCTTTCCTCAGTCTCCACTGCTGGACGGCTTTTTGCCCTTTAAGAGTGTGTTTTCTCAGAAGGGGCAGCAGCTTGGCTGCTAGGCGCATCTGTGCCCATCTGGATTTGTTGAAGCTGATTGGAACTGACTGTGTCTGGCATGGGGCAGCCTGGGCCTCTTTCTCACTGAGGCCACCCCTACAGCCCACAATTAACAAACTCGCCATGTACACCCTGTACAACATCTAAACCAAATCTCTTAAATAGTTAAATATTTATCTCATATTTGCCATTCATTCAAATTAGTGTTTATTCCATTTGAGGTAGTAGATGCATAGCAGATCTTCATAAATTCAGAGATTAGGTGATAAGCTTTGTTCATATTCATACCAGTCTACACCCATGGGCTTCTTAGACATCTCCCACTTACTGTGGTAGACTTAATCTTAAGTATGACAGCTTGAGTTAGTTATAATTTGGCCTTTAATGCATGTTTAGTAGCATCCAGTTCCAAGGAAACAGTTCTTTAAAAGTACTTTGAAAAGTGTATTTTGTTAGAAAGAAATAAAGGAGAAGGACTTTCAGGCTGACTGTTACTACATTATGTAATCATATGGACAAGAATAAGAACAATCTAATTAACAAGGGAGGAAAAGCATATTTAATAAATAATATCTTATAAAACAAATAAGGACTTAAAAATATTCTACTGTGCTGTTGAGTGCCAGTATTTCTTACTTTCTGTATTTTGTTCTAATTCTGGCACTAGAGAAACTGTATTAAAATAAAGAGGATTGAAAAGGACACAGCAACATTTGTAATAGTAGGTGCAGTAAAATGGCAGAAAGAGTACCTAGGAAGTGAAAAGAAGCTGATGTTTTACTTATTAGTCTTCCTGAAGAAGCTACGAAATGCTAACTTTAAGCACATTTAACTAGGATTTAATAATACTGTTACTACTCCATGGGAAACTAAAACAACTGGAAATTTCTTCCCAACAGATATTACTAGAGTAGGGAAACAGGGATAATGGTGGTTTAAATATCTTGTATGTGAACATCCTTCATGTTTTTTGCTTGAGAGAAAGCTGAATTCTGCTAGAAGTACTTTTGTATTTGATGATGTTAATAATAACAGTTCTTTGGTCTGAGAAGTCTGAGAATAATCCACTGTTATCTGAATGGTGTAATTTGATTCATGTTTACAAAATTAATGGTACTGTAGTGTACTCAGCTGGCTCTTTGGCGTGCTTCTGAACCTTGGTAATAAGAGTGGCTCTCCTGTGGGGGAACTGGATCAATTCCTGTCCACTTGGCTACTGTCTTCTGAGGTCATGGAAGTCTTCCCTGAAGTTTATGCTAGACAGCAAATGAAAACCACCTCTTTGTATGAAGTGTCCATATTGTGTGGCCACAGTTTAGCCTAAATAATTGAACTGGAGCTTTTCCTTAATGGTATTAAAGAAAAAAAAATTATGCACAGTAATTTAGAGAAAGGATTGAGAAAATCTGTTCCTTTTTAACTTTGTGCATGATGTGTTGCTTAAGACTTTTTCAAAGGGCGTTATTAAACTTAAAAAGAAGGAAGCAATAATCCAAAGGACTCTAAACATTGCTTAGGAATATGGCATTAACAAATGGAGCAGTGAATTACAAGAGAATTCACTCGAAATATTTAACTAGTGTTGCACGTGTTTGCTTGAAGTGACTGCTGGAATATACTAGTATGTACTGTAGGGAGAGGATAACACTTGACAGGAAACATCTGTTTTAATATGCTCCAACATCAACAGGATTGTGGCAGTACGTCTCCAGACTTCAGTTCTCTGGCAATATGTACGCTAAGGCTGGTGTTCTCTTTGTTTTAGGGTATGCGAACCTGTTTTCCCTGTTCAAAAAACTATTCATGTTTCATATCCTTGTATTCTGATTTATCTGATGCCTGCATAACAGGAAAGTAAATGAAACACTGAGATGTTAGCTAACAGTGTACAAAATGAGAATCACAAGAGTGAGTAGAAATTGTTTCAGTAGGAAATATGAAGTTGAGTGTGTGTATAAAATACCAGTCAAGATGGTACTGGTTAAAAGGGTTTCTGGGAGAATACTACTGTGACTAGCATCATCTGATAGGTTGTTTCTGCAGCAAGGTTAATTCAGCAGCATGTACGTGCTTACACTTAGCCTGGGCAAAGCTAAACACCTTACCGTGCTGCACCCTGCCACTTAACATCTGGGCGCCTGTCTCTTAATGCAACTTAGACACATCAGTGTTCTGTCTGCTGATTGTCTGTTTATTGTCTGGTCATCTAGAGAAAGCTTTTAAGGGGGGCTGGAGTGACAGTGAGTGTTCTGACTTGTTTAAAGAAACGTCCTGATGTGGTGTGTTGCAGTCAGTGCAATCTTCCCGAAGACAGTTGTGCCAGTGGGAAAGAGTAAGGAATGAAGGTTTTTCAGAGGTGTTCATTTTTCAAGCCGGCGCCCTGCCAGGCTGGGAGCAAAGACAAGACTCAGGGGAAGATTTCAGTGTAAATCTAGAAATCATAGGGGCAGGGGAAACATTTGGGACCAACAGGGAACAGGACTTCGGTACATTAGCATAATGGAGAGAGAAACCGGTGTGCCTCGGGCATGCTTCCCCCGCCAGGGTCCCATCTTCCCGGGGGAGGGGGGGGGGCCCACAGGGTGGGTAACCCTCACAATGGGGAAGGGCAGAGATGCTATGGGCTCTAACCAGTCGGTCTTGGGTGCAGGAAGGTGGCTGACCCTGGCAGTGAGAAACATTGTGGTTTAGAGTGTGGTGCATTATATCTGAAGCACACCGAGCAGCTTTGCTTNCCCCCCCCAGGGTCCCATTTTCCCGGGGGGGGGGGGGGGGGCCCACAGGGTGGGTAACCCTCACAATGGGGAAGGGCAGAGATGCTATGGGCTCTAACCAGTCGGTCTTGGGTGCAGGAAGGTGGCTGACCCTGGCAGTGAGAAACATTGTGGTTTAGAGTGTGGTGCATTATATCTGAAGCACACCGAGCAGCTTTGCTTAGGTGATAGAAACATTTAGGTTGGAAAAGACCCTTAAGATCATGAAGTCCAACACTTCTCTCAGCCTTCCTGCCTGCCTTCCTGCCTTCTAGCCTTCCTGACTCCCTTCCTTCCTTCCCTTGCTTCCTCCCTTACAGCTTTTATTTCTTCTTTTCTTTTGCTAAACACTTCCTTTTATTTTTATCTATTTTTGTTCTCTTTCTTACCTTCCATACTCCCATGTTTTTCCCCTACTCCTCTTTTCTCACTTCTTTCCCATTCAGTGTCTTCTTTTTTTCTTCAGATATATACCTCAGGGCATGGAGAACAGCACACCACATTCCGCTTGTGCCTTTGTCATTATTTATGTGAATTCTTAAGATACAAATCCTACTTGGATTTTTGTCTGTCTTTTCTTGTGTATTTCTTCTGTGTTGTTGATTGTCTGAAAAAGTGTGTGCCAGAAGCAGGGTAGGCACTGTGTGTTTCTTTTACTCTACATGGACATCCCGTACTGTTGAGTGTAAGGGATTTTTTCAACATAAAGGCTTCTCCAAGTCATAAATACATCTTTCTATGTGGTTGATACTGCATTCACTCTATGACTGTGATTTGTTCAAGTTATGCCAGCCATGACCTTACTCTTTTTATCTTTCTTCAGCAGGATAATTCAGTCTCCCTCTTATCTGAAATGGGCTCACTGTGAATTTTTTAAGACACCTCTGTCAAACTGAGTCCATATCATGTACAAGCAGTTTTTAAATTAGATAGAGCAGAAGGATGATTTGTGTTCTGGAATGCTGCAGAAGGACAACTGCATAAAACTTTCATGAATGTAATTTAACATGTTTGAAACATAATATAAAGTTGTGGAGTACTGTGATGGGAAAGATATTCAGGATTTGTAATTTTTAAAATAACACTGCAATATTAAAGGTGTATCCATATGTCCTCTTGTATATTTAGTAAAATACTTGTATATTTAGTAAAAAATGTTTGTTTTTTCTGTATCAGCTTTAAAATATATTCTACAGCTAAATGTTTTATTTACACAGATATGACATGTTTGAGAAGCCTTGAGGAGGAAAAACCAACTGTCACTACAAGGCTCTAATGTTCTTTAGCTGTGCGTTTTAGTTTTATTTATTTTACAATGTGCTTGTAATCTAGCTGCTATCCTTTCATCCCTGAATGTTTTTTAAGCAGTGGAGGTGATTTATCATTGCAAACATTTTCAAAGATATCCTTAGGGAGTTGTCTTGGTCTTTATGTTTTCTTTGATGCTGGATTTGGTATGCTTTAGTATAGTGTGGCATAATTGACTGTTGCAAACCCACCATATGCTTGACTATCCAGTGTTTCATTATCCTAGCCTGCACTGGTGAAAACATTCTATAGTCATAACAAGATATACGTTTTATATGTATATAGGGTAAATGTTTATTCTTAACACTTTACGGACAACAGCAGCTGTATACTCAAAAACTTTCAGTGAAAGCTAAGAATGAGCATACATCAATGTGTTGCATACTGTTGACATTTACAGGAGAGAATTGATCTTGTGTTCTTCAGTGGCTGCTTGTGAAGAAAAGAACAGAAAACATGTTGGTGTCCTGTCTTGTGAGATATCGGTAGAATATTGATATTACAGTTATATCTGAGTATCTGTGTTGTCCTTTGTGGATGGATGGCAAGAGAGGCTAAGCGGTCCCACGGCTTGCCTTCTTTTACTTGGCACACAGCTAAGCTTTCCGATCTGAGAGGGATTCCCTGGCCAGTCCTGGGCCTGAAGGCAGCTGTTCCCTGCTGAGAATGGCAGGCTGCAGAGCAGCCTTACACAACGCACAGCTCTTACTCTGATACAAAGGCAGTTGGATTTCAGCCCGTGCATGGCGTGTGAACTGTGGTAGCTGCTTAGCTTAAAATGAGCAGGTTTATTGGTTGTGCAGTGTGAAGCTTGCAGGACTGAATACATAAAGATGTATTGAAAGTTTTCTTTGTGTAAGAAGAAAAGACGAGTTGAAAACTATGCAGTACTCTGTTTCCAGCTTAATTTTTGGCTGAGAGTGAGATCGGTTTGTCAACCACAGTTAGAGCAAGATTTGGTGCTTGGTGAGAAATAAATATGTTTTGTAACCTTGATTGACTTCTGTTTAGAGGTATGTGTATTTGTAGTTCTCACAAACTTTTGTCTAGGCTTAATGTGCCATATCTGAAAAACTACCTGAGAAAAAGAAACATTTTGCAAAATGCCTGGAGCAGTCCTTGCACTGTGCAGTAGATTGATATTGGGTAACAGAAAGTCACAGATTTCTTAGTGCTGTGTCTGTCTTATATCTCAAAAAGTATACAGCTATGAATAAACAGCAGGAATTCCCACAAATATCCTGGTAAAAAGTCCAAAAGTGTTCTAATTAAAACAGTCTGAGGAATTTTGCAGCAAGTCAGTTACAGCAGACTTTGTGACTACTTAAAGTTTAAAGGCCCCTTTTCTTTCAAGATCTTACGCAGTCTTATTATGTGCTTCAGCTTAGAAAGGCTCCCTGGTGGCTCAGCATGTCTGAACATGTTTTGCCCTTGCTGGACAGCACAGCTGGTATCAACCCAAGACCAACCTCTCCCATCAAAGGATTTTTTTTCAATGGGTGACCTTCATGAAGAATGCTTCCTACTGATTTAAAAGAAAACTTTTCTGGCACAGAATTTCAAAACAGTGTGTTTAAAATTCTACTTTTAGTGTGTATTGAAGTATAATCTTCTTAGGTTGTTTACAAATTAGGTGGACGGTAAATTGTTCTTTACATTCTGTGTGTTTTGAATAAGATCACTATAGGACTGTGGCAGAGCCAGGGTACTTAAAATTATTTGAAGAAGTCTGAGAGTCCTGTTAGACTAGATCTTACTTTAAGTAATAATCACTTGAATTGTTATATTAAGTTTGAAGGACAAACATTGTCTCATGTTTCCTTTTGTGGGGAAATGAAAAAGGCCTAAAATCTTTCCAATATCAACAGTTCTTTGATTCTGTAGTAACAGTCTATATCTATGGTATATTATACTTTCTTCTTCTTTCTATATTTTTTCTATGAACACTATCATATAGTTGTGAAACTGCTTTCTTCCTTTCCCTTCCCAGGCAAGTCCTACAACCAAATAGACCATAATTTTCAGTCTCTAAAATCTACAGAACAGTTTGCAAGAGAGAGAAAGGACAGCTAGTGTAAAACCAGGCAATCCAAATCTAAATGGCATCATTAGGGAGCTACTAGAATAAATCAGGTTTAATCAACCTGATTACCTGGGTTGATGGAATGATGGATTCTATTGATGGGGTTAAGATAGCAGATGTCATTTATTGCCATTTTAGCAAGGCTTTTGAAACTGTCCCACATAATTCTTGTATCCAACTCAGGACTTTATGATTTGGATGGGTGGACAACTAGGTAGGTAGAAGTCTGATTTGATGCTCAGACTCATGGGCAGTTCGTTAATGAACTGGTAAAAAGTGGGGTACTGAGGGGTCTGCTCTGTGACCTGTCCTGTTTAATGTCTTTGTCAGTGGGGGAGATGGAGGGCACTCAAACCAAGTTTGTAGATTACACCAAACTGTGTGTGTGGTACCTGTTGATGTGCTGGAGAGCAGAGCCGGCCAGTCATAGAATCATCAAGACTGGAAAATCCAGTCCAGTTGGATCCAGTTGGATCCAGTCCAACTGCCCACCTGGCACTGGCACTATCATCCCTAAACCACTAAACCCATCCCCAGATCCAGACACCTCTTGAACATATCCAGGGATAGTGACTCCACCACCTCCATGGGCAACCTATTTCAGTGCCTGACCACTCTGACAGTGAAAAAAAGAATTCTGGTATCTAGTCTGAGTATGCCCAACTCAGCTTAAGGCCATTTCCTTTATCCTCTCACTGTAGGCACAGCAGAAGAGACTGACTCCCACCAGGTAACAACCTTCTTGCAGATAAGTTGTAGAGAGTGATTAGATCTCCCCTGACCCTCCTCTTTTATAGACTAAACAAATCCAGATCCCTCAGACATTCCTTATATGACATGTTTACTAGATCCCTCATGAGCCTTGTGCCCTTCTCTGGATGTGTTCCAGAACCTCCAAGTCCTTTCTGAGGTGAGTGGCCCAAAAACTAACATAGTACTTGAGGTGCAGCCTCACCAGTGAGGAGGTACAGGACGATCTCTGCCCTGGTCCTGCTGGCCACACTGTTCTTGATACAGTCAGGGGAACCTGGACAGCTGGCAGAAATGGATGGCAAAGACCTAATGAAATTCAGCAAGGACAAACTGTGAATCCTGCCCTCAGAGAGGCAGAGCCCTACAATGATGCAGGCTGTGGCAGAGGAACTGAGGAGCAGCTCTGCAGACACAGCCCAGCATCCTGAGGGACAGTTGTCTGAGCAGTTATGTGCTCTGGAATCAGAAGAGGCCAGTGACATCCTGGGCTGTATGAATAAGAATATGGTGCAGAAACTGGGAGAAATTATTCTCTGCTTACCATGTGTGAAACCACTCCCAGATACTTGTGTTTGGTTTGGGGTCCCTACTGTGGGAAAAACATCAGTAAACTGGAGTGAGTTCAGCATAGGATCACCAACACAGACGGGGGCTGGAGCACAGGCCTTAAGAGGAGAATCTGGGAAACTGGATTTGTTCTGCCTGGAGAAGGATGGCTTCTCTGGTGGGACTTAACAGCAGCTGCTTACACCTGTGAAGTGGCTGTTGAGAAGCTGGAGCCAGGCACCTCACAGCTGTGCATGGTGGGAGGACAAGAGGCAAAGAAATTTGAAAGAAGGAAGTTCAGTGTCCAGGATGTTGGACTAGAGACCTTTCATGGTCTTTCCAATCTAAGTTATAATACTGTGTCCCTATGAAGAGACCTTTGCTGCAAAGTCCTTACACCACCAAGATTGTTGCGCCTGCCTGCACCTTGCACTCTTGTAATTACTGTGTAGCAGCAAGGTGATTTATAGTAAACCTTCATGTTGCCTTATATTACTCATTTTTTAATTTTCTTCAAAACCAAGAAATTGCCCATCTGGAGAAACTGCACTGTTTCTATCCCGACCAGAGTATGTGGGAGGTGAAGAAGCAACTCTGGAGGCAACCACAGTGACTTCTGATGTAAACCTAAAGCCATTCGTTCTCTGTTATGCATATAATTCAGAGTACTGATAACCCACTTTGAATCACTGTCAGTACAATTTTGTAACACATGTAGTTGTTATATTAACATCTGATTTGCATCTTCGTCAATGAGCATAGGCACAGTGAACCAGTTCTTACTCCTGTGTTAATGGAGGGTATTTTCCCTGTGCTTAGTTCATAGGATTATTGCATTTCCTGAAAGAGACCACGGGTCTTTCCAGTCTTAAATTATGACATTATTGAGGTTCACCTCACTAAGTATCTGCAGAAGATACTTAGAAGGAGTATACCTTTTTATTATATCTTAAAATTTATTATGTCACTTTTCTTTTCCGGTATAATAAAGTCTTACTGATAGTTTCTGTAGAATTAGAGAACTTAAAAGCATTCCTTCCTTGCCTTCATAGACCTTTGTATTGTTGAAGAACCCCTGGGTTCCATATGCAGCAGTGACTGTTCAGGACTTGAGACTAGAATAGAAAAGGTCCCTGTTTAAGGGTGGGCAGTTGAAAAGGCTTTAAGTATTGTTTTCTCCTTGGTCATGCTTTGGGATTTTTTTGTTTTTCTATAGTTTGTATTCATTACAGACCCAGCTGATATTTCATTGTTGCACTAAATATGAAGTTTTTACCAAATCCTTAATGAGACAAGGCCCACTACTAGAATTCATTTGTGTCATTTTATGCTCGGGTTTGTCTTATATTTTTAGGTAAGTTTCATTTTCCAGGGACCAGCTTGCTTTAATCAGCCTTTTTGATTGTTTGTGTTATTTCCATGCATTAAGGAGATTGGTCTCCTCTCTTATTCAGGAGACCAGCAACAAGTCAGGCTGTTAACACAGCATACTACGGCATAGCAATGACAGCTGTTTTTCTGCATGTATATTCAGAAAACCCCACCTTTGCTTGCAGAGCTTAGCTCGTCACAGGCTATGCTGTTGGGAATAGGGCAGAGACAGACCGTCTAATACTCAGTCAGTTATTATCATAAAAGAAGTGGACAATGTCTCTTCCAGAACAAGGCATAATTTTCCTGCTGCTGAGCCATGGTGGAATTTGGAGGCTAAAATAAACTTGGAATCTTTGAAGGAATAACATTTGTTGTGTAAAAGTTCGCTAAATGCTAGAAGTCACCATATCTGATCATTGTGCATTCTCTTCATCCTACTAATGAGGAGTTAACTTATTCTATAGGCATATGAATGCTGAAATAATAACAAAAAGTGGTTTTTTTTATCTCAGCCAGGAAGGGCATGAATAACCCTAGGGATTACTGCAGTACATCTGCAGAGCATGGCCACATGCTTTCCAGCTGGTTGGACTTCTCTTCATTACTACTGTGAACTCCGCAATCAAACCTCATTTTCTGTGGATATACAGTACATATGTGTGCAATTTGTCACTGGAACAGGATTTCCAGGGAAGTGATTGCAGCACCAAGTCTGTCAGAGTTCAAGGAGCATCTGGACAATGATCTCAGTCATATGGTTAATTGTTAGGTCATCGTGCATGGAGCAGGGACTTGGACTTGGTGATCCTTATGGGTCCCTTCCAAATCGAGGTATTTTATGATTCCAATTTCACCTCACAAGGACTCTGAGCACTATGCCAGCTGGTTTTATTATGTGAAAGACAAAAGTCTGTTGGGGTATGTTGCTGCCAAAGCACATCTCTCCCTCTCATTAAACTCACAGAAATGTGTGTGTTTGCTAGTTGTCTGTAGCAAAGCAGCTTTTGTCTCTTGCTTTATCCTTACTTCTAGCCCAGCCATAGCTGAATACTGTATATGTCAACAGCTGTTTCTAATCATTCTATTAGAGCTTGTTCGAAAAGGACAATGAGGTTTTCATAAGGCGTGGAGTCACAGGCACTCTGTCCTGAAGGTTATACTTCCTTTGGGAGTTGACTCTTGAAACATTTACAAAAGAGGGTGCGAAGTTATGCATTTTGGATCTGAATCTCAAACTGATGACTAAAGCAACATGAGACAGCATTTGGTGTGGAACATCATGATGAGTACACCTGTTAACATCCCACACACAGAGGAAAACAACCCCATAATAAGAGAGTTACAGACTGCATCTTGTGCAAAGCTTTCCAGTACATTTGTAACCAAGAGAAACAGTTGGAAACAACATTAGTTGCTGTAATACATTTTGTTAGAAGTTATCCAAGTTGTAAGTTTGGGTTTGTGGAAAAGTACACTTCAAAGGCAATTACGGCATTTTCACGAACTTGCCTATTATAAGTGGAGGGGTGTGTTATTTATGTTAAATAGAAGATATGTTGCCCATATATATTGTTTGTGACTGACATGCATAAATAGTTTTATATCCTAACTGGTTTGACTGGGAACCCAGTGAGAATTTTCGTGTTTTCATCATTTTTATCAATTATATCACTCATTTGAGTTTATAAGTATGGGTTTTGTTGTTGATGAAACTTACTGTGGTTTTGCTGTCTAAGTAGCATTTATTACCACTAAAGCAGTATCATAAGGTTGCCAAAATGTGTGAACTAAGCCATAGTCTGTACATTTCCTTAAAAAATTGTGGTTTTTTTGTTTATTTTATTTGGCACTATGGATCTGAGGTATAGTATGTGTAGTTATGGAAGGTTTGACTGGATTGCAGAATTTTTCTGTGATTCCAGAGAGGAATAATACAGATATAGCAAATGCATCTGTACACTTACTGCTGAGTTGTATTAGGAAATTAGCTTAGTCACTGATTTATTTGTAAACTGTAGAATTAAGTTCTTTAGCAGGTGCTCCTGACTGGCTAATCACTCAGTGCTGGAGTAGTCTGCTGGGTTGTTTTATCTCTGCAATCATCCAGTGTCATATTTTTCTCAGTATCTTTCCTCCCAAGTGCAGATTGATTTCTTAAAGGAGGTAGAACATGATGGGACCATAAGCATACCTCCTTTGTGGGCCAGTCGGCAATGGTTGTCAGCCCTTGGGTAGTGGTCCACACCATCTCTGAGGTCTTCAGTCTTCCGGAATCAAGAGCTAATTCTACACCCTCTTAGTTAACAGAATATTGAGTAGATTGCTCTCCAAAAACACAAGAAATTGTCTAAAATCAAATTAATATGGTTGTAGGAACACTGCTGTGAGCTTTTAGACCTCTAAGAGTACTTTTTCATGTTCAAATGAATCAACTCCCTATCAGGTACTGATATGGGAGGTAGTCCCTATCAGGAACAAGATCTGTTCGCTTCTTTTTGTCAAATCTCTGCGCAAACATGGTTTCTTTCTCTCCTCTATCATTTAGAAATACTTAAGATGCTTGATTCATTCTTGCTTTTGCCAGTCTGAGGATGTTACTCTCTTTGCTACGAGTCTGTGAGCTGTATGCTCCTTGTGCTTTTTCAATCTGACTTGAAGACAATTGTGGTGGGTATCACTCAGTGAGCGTAATTAGAGAGCTAAGTAAGGTTAATTGTAAGTCACTGAAATGATGCATTAGTAGGCTGTCCTGCTAGTTTACTGTAATGATACCTAACTGCAGTTTGAACTAACCCATCAGACCCTTCCATTTCTATCATTACAGCCACCAGTAAAAGTGAGATGTATCAGGGCCCACATGTCATGTTTTTCAGAGAACTTTGTTATTTTTATCAGTCAAGTCTTTGTTTCACTGGAAAGACTGGCAGTATCTTTTCTAGAAATTCTTCAAACGAATCATTCAGCACATTAAAATTTGTTAGTAATGACTGAATGAGAGTCTTGGCAATGCTTTAGCATGTCTAAGAGTATTTCCATACCTGAGACAAAATGGGCAAGTAGTCTACTGTGTTTCCCCTGTGCATGTTCCTTATGCCTCAGAGCTGTTTTACGTGGTCCTTATTTAATTACCTATCTTTACATCTTTTAAACATTACCCTGTGACTTGGAAGACTGCTAGAAAGTCACCCCAAGTGAGTGGAATCCATATGGGCAGAGTCTCAGTGAAGGAAGTTAATTTCTTAACATTCAGTAGCTGTTTATTCTAGAAGGTTTTCTTTCCTCATGTGGATCTGACAAACTGATCCTCCTCCTGTAAGCTTTGAAGTCCATCTCAGCTACAGTTAACTTAGCAGTGATGACTGATACTTGGTCAAGCTAATTGGTTTGATGGACTTTAAGTGCAGTATTAGAGTTTTTCCTCTAGAAAATAGAATTTTCCTATTGGTACTTCTGTTTAAAGACAAAGGAGGAGTCTGCAGGGGCTAGGCAGGAGGAACCCATGCGATCTGTAATCTCAGCACAGGTAAACCTCTCACCTAGCTGTAGTTATACTGCAGAATCGTTTGGCTTCTTTACACAGTGTGCCCACAGCATCCTGTTTCTCTGTATAGATTAAAACAATGATGAGAATTCAGAAGCAAGAGGATGAACCCATCCATTTTGTACTTTGAAATTACTTCTTCCCTCCTTTTAGAACAATAAGCCTTCCAACTTATCTTTATTTACACAGACCTATTCACCTAGGCATCATTTTCCCCCCCTCTTCATAGGGAGTGGTATTTCTGTCTGTAAGGTACTGAATTTGTTAGCAGATGTCTTGGAAACAGCTCTTACAGTCCACGTAACTAATCTTGCTTTATAATGGGTGTTTAATACTTAGTAAAGCAAAATAGTTGACATTTTCCTCTTGGTACCAGTTCAGCAACATAATTAAGCACATTTAACTTTTGGACTCATGAGAACCCCTAGAGATTTGAATGGAAATAAGAAAGCCTTTTGTAAAAGTTTATTTTTAAAAAATGGATGGAGAATATAGAAAAAAGATCTGCACAGAAGTATTGGTTTTTTATTACTTCTTTGTTTTTTATTTTCATCCGTTTTATTATGTACTCATTTCTTTCTGGCACTGAGCCCTTGTATAAAACACTTGTTGTCCTGGAAAGGAGAAATTGAAGCTGTGCTGTGATTGAGTCAGCATCCCGCAGCACAAACCTCCTGGGTTGCTTCTCTTCATAAATCTCAGTGTGGGTGGCATGCTGAAGCCAGGCCAGAAGGACATAAGACATGGAAGGAGAAGAGTTCTCAAGAACACAACTCAGAAGATGGGGTTGCATGTCCATAGACAGTACTGTAGTGTGAAATCATGTAAAGCTTGTGAACATTCTGAGCACTGCTGCAGTTAAGGAAGATACAGATTCAGCAAAGCCTGAATTACACCTTCTTCACACATTGCAGTGTTTTTTGTGGAAGCCTGGATAAGTCCGTATTTCTACATGGTATCATGCAGAGCAGTGCAAGGATATTCTGTGGAGTCCCACTGCCTGTGTGTTTGTGCCAGCAAAGCACGAAACCTGGCTTGTGAAGGAGACCAGCCAACAGGGGCACAGTGCCACACTGATGGGCCCAGACTGCTTCCTTCTCAACAGATAGCTCCTTCACCCTGAGGTTACAGGTACCTGCACCATGCTCCGTTGTTCTGTGTAGCATTTATTATTTGCACCTGCAGAGGTGCCTAAGGTGGGTGAGTGTCCAGCAGGACTTCAACCAGTCCTCTTCTCCCACAAAAATGTTGACTATGAACTTTGTAGACCTGCCCCTGAGAAATGCTGCACAATTTTTCTGGTCGCCTTTCTTGTTTATTCTCATCTTGTCATGTCTGTGTTTTCCCTCACACGCAGCAGAAAGTAACACTATTATAAATACCATACTTAAAATAAACGCTTGCTCTTAGCAAACTCAGTCCAGATACAGGCATTCAGGTTGCCAGTCTGGATTAGTTTTAAACAGAGTGGATTTATTCTGAATTTTACCATTTAGGGGAAGAGAAAGAATAGATTAGTGTTGGTAATGTGTTAAGTTCAAAAGGGTAAACTTATTAAGAGTTCAGAAAAAGAAGTTTACAATCAACTTCTTCCTAGTAAAAAGTAACTAAGTCATTTCTAGCAGTTAAAAAGTGAATTCACTTAAGATCTGATTCTATTGTTTGTAATGAGAGCACAAATATTTCATCTGAAATTAAGGGTTTTGCATTATGACTAAATTAACTTTTCTTTTTAAAAAAGGCAGGAATATTGGTTTTTTGCTTGACCTAACAATGTATTTAATACAGATGAACAATATTGTGTTCTTTAGTAATTCTACTCATAGAAAACACCACTAAGTCAGTATTTACTCAGTTAAATTTTATTATTATTGTACCAAAGGCTATTGTCTAGGAGTTGGATCCATTTCTGATTCCTTTTGCTCCATGCTAAAATGTGCTGTGATTTTTTTTAAAAGCTGACAGATGAGATTTAGGTTGTGATGTTTTTTATTTTCTGGAGGCTTCAAGGAATTGTGTGTTTTGTAGTCTGACCTACCATGCTTTCGTGCTGACAGCACTATCGATACCATAATAGTCTGACTGAGCAGAAGCAGATGCCACAGACTTACTGGCCAGTTTCATGTCTGAAGTAAGGGGCTTCTCATAAAGTCCATTGTGGGATTTTTTTAAGGCTGTATTTCCTTGAAAGGAGGGATAGCTCTCAGTTTCTATATGTACAAACTTCAATTAAATTGAATTAAACATTTAGCTCTTCAGAGAATTGTTTTCTCCTATGGAATCTCATTGCTAGAACTCTGTATTATCATCCAGATCTCAGAGAGGAACTTACAAGCCAAAGTTGTACTCAAGGCCTTAAAACCTAGGCCTGCGTATGAGGACTCCACCAGTGTAATTTCCTAAAAGTGATTTTACTTTCTAGAAAGCAGATTCTTTAATTGCTCACAGTGCTCCCAGATTTGGGATGGTAACAATCTCACTATGATAACATGTATTAACTTGTATGCTCTTGATAGTTTTAATACGGGCAGTAATTTCATAGCTTGATCACTACAACAGTAACCTATTTGCAGCAGCTGCAAGTGTGGAGTGATAAATCCCAGCTTTGCATGCCATCACGTATTTTTTAAAGGTGCATTTACCTATCCCTGTTCACCAGTGAGATCTGCATCAGTGGCAGTTCACTCCATCGCAAATTAATGAGACTGGCTAAAGTACAGTGTCCATAAAAAGTATCCTTGCACCTCCTGCCCATGGTGGACAGGATTATCACATCATATTTGAAGGCAAAGGCAGACTCAGCAAGGAGCTGTGCTTGCTATTTTTACTTTGACCACCTAACTGCCTGAGTAGTAGGGAAGAGGCAGTAGCTTTCTGCAGTCCTTTCTCAGAGATTCAGAACAGAGCTGTGCTGCAGCTGTTGGCCTGCTTACAAATGCATTTCAGTTCTGCAGTGCTCCCCTGGCTCTGCATCTGGCTATGGAGCTAGGTATATTAATTTAGTTTTACCCTCTGGGATAGAATCAGAAAGTTGCCTGTTGGGATTGGGACACAAATTAGTTTGCATTATTTTGTAAAGTGTCTCAAGTACTTTTAAAAGTGCTGTCCTTTTTGTGTGTTGCACAAGGTGCTTGTAACATTTGACTGAGGTACTACAGAGCCTATGTAGGAAAACTTGATGGTGTGAAATACAGAGCTGTGTGTTCACACCATGACCTACAGGTAGGAACAAGGAATATGATTGACTGCAAAGCCTCACTTTGAGTACTGGGGAACCTGAGTTCCCTGATGAGTGTTTTAATCATCCTTGTGACGGTGCAAGTCTGCTCCTAAGGGAGACAGATGAAATCCAATGAATTTGAATGGCCCAAAGGGTAATACTGAGTTTTGAATTTGTTTGGTTTAGAGGTTTGAAGCCAAGTGTCTGACTTTCCACACAATATTCCTTGGGTATGGTGGTGGTTGTGCTGTACATGAGTTCCCTGTAGCTCAGTTTCTAGTATGCATGTATGGTTGCTGTGTATTACAAGACACGAGCCAGGCAGGTTGTATTCATGGGGTTTATTAGATCAAACTGAGCAAAGGAGAAGCATTACTGGACCGGGACCAGTGTGGATGAGCTCGTTAAAGAGGTTAAGATTGGAGACTGACTGGAATGTAGCAACCATGCCTGGGTTGAGTTCATGATCCCAAGGAACATCGGCCTGGCAAGGAACATAGTCTGGACACTGAATTTTAGAAGAACAAACTTCCAGTAATTTAAAGAATTTGTGAATGTCATCTCCTGGGAAGCTGTCCTTAAGGACTAAAGAGCAGACCATAGCTAGAAACTCTTTAAGATCACTGTTCTTTGAGCACAAAAGCTTTCCATCCCAGTGTTTAGGAAACCAAAGACTGCAGGACAGAAACTGGCCTGGCTGAGCAAGGTTATGGTTCTCAAACTGAGGAATAAGAAGGAAGTGCACAGCCAGTGGAAGCATGGAGGTGACCTGGGAAGAGTACAGAGATAGTTTCGGTGTGTAAGAATGGGTCAGGAAGGCTAAGGGGCAGATGGAATGGGACTTGCCAAGGGATGTGAAGAATAGCAAGAAAGGATTCTTTTAAGTACATAGGTCAGAAAATAAAGGCCAGAAAATAAATGCCATGGTAAATGAGAAGGAAGAACTGGTGAAAACAGATACGGAAAAGTCTGAGGTACTCAGTGAGTTCTTTACTTCAGTCTTCACTGGCAGTCAGGCTTTCCATGTCTCTCAAGTCCCTGAACCTCCATGTGGGGGCTGGGGGAGTAAAGTTCCCATCACTGACAGTGAAGAGCAGGTATGAAACCACTTGATAAAGCTAAATAGGCACAAGTCTATAAGGCATGATGAGATGGCCTCCAGGATCCTGAGGGAATTGGCTGATGTTGTTGCCAAGCCATTCTCTGTCATATTTGAAAAGTTGTGGTGGTCACCTGGAGACTAGAAAAAAGGAAACATCACTCCTATTTTTAAAAGAGGGACAAAGGAAGACAGGAGGAACTACAAACTGGTGAGCCTCACCTCTGTGCTTGGGAAGATCATGGGGCAGATCCTCATGGAAGCATTAAGGCACATGCAAGGAGGTGATCCAAGGCAGCCAGCACAGGTTTACTAAGGCCAAATTGTGCCTGACCAGCCTGGTGGCCTTGTATGATGCGGTGACTACAATGGCTGACACGGGAAGACCGGCAAATGTCATACACCTAGGTTTGTGCCTCTGACATGGTCCCACGTGGCATCTTATCTCTGAAGCAGGGAGACATGGATTTGATGGATGGACTATTCAATGGGTAAAGAATTGGCTGGATGGTCGCAAAAGAGTTGTGGTCAATGGCTCTATGTCCAGGTGGCGGCCAGTGAGGAGTGGTGTTTCTCAGGGCTCTGTCTGGGGATTGATGCTCTTCAGTACCTTCATCAATGACATCAACAGAGACATCGAGTGCATCCTCAGCAGGTTTACAGATGACACAAAGCTGAGTGGTGCAGCTGACACAACAGAAGGAAGGGATGACATCCAGAGGCTCCTGGACAAGTTTGAGAAATGGATCCATGAGAACTTCATGAGGTTCCCATGAAATTCAACATGTCCAAGCACAAAATGGTGCCCTGGGTCAGGGCAATCCCAGGTACATCGGTACAAACTGGGAGAAGAATTCATTGGGAGCAGCCCTGAGGAGAAGGACTTGGGGGTTTTTGGGGATGAAAAGCTGGGCATGAGCTGGCAATGTGTGCTCACAGCTCAGAAAGCCAATTATGCCCTAGGCTGCATTAAAAGAGGGGTCGTCCCTCCCACCTCAGGGTGAGGGAGGGGATTCTGCCATTGGGAGACCCCACCTGCAGTGCTGCATCCAGTTCTGGGGTCCTCAGCATCAGGAAGACATGGACCTGTTGGAGTAGGTCCAAAGGTGGGCCATGAAGATGATCAGGAGTCTGAAGCACTTGTCCTGTGTGGACAGGCTGGGAGACCTGGGGTTGTTCAGCCTGGAGAAGAGAAGGTTTTGGGGAGACCTCACTGCAGCCTTTCTATACTTAAAGAGGGCTATAAAAAGATGGAGAACAGCTTTCCACATGAGCACCAAGTGACAGATCAAAGGGGAACATTTTTAAACTAGAATTNACAGAAGGAAGGGATGACATCCAGAGGCTCCTGGACAAGTTTGAGAAATGGATCCATGAGAACTTCATGAGGTTCCCATGAAATTCAACATGTCCAAGCACAAAATGGTGCCCTGGGTCAGGGCAATCCCAGGTACATCGGTACAAACTGGGAGAAGAATTCATTGGGAGCAGCCCTGAGGAGAAGGACTTGGGGGTTTTTGGGGATGAAAAGCTGGGCATGAGCTGGCAATGTGTGCTCACAGCTCAGAAAGCCAATTATGCCCTAGGCTGCATTAAAAGAGGGGTCGTCCCTCCCACCTCAGGGTGAGGGAGGGGATTCTGCCATTGGGAGACCCCACCTGCAGTGCTGCATCCAGTTCTGGGGTCCTCAGCATCAGGAAGACATGGACCTGTTGGAGTAGGTCCAAAGGTGGGCCATGAAGATGATCAGGAGTCTGAAGCACTTGTCCTGTGTGGACAGGCTGAGAGACCTGGGGTCGTTCAGCCTGGAGAAGAGAAGGTTTTGGGGAGACCTCACTGCAGCCTTTCTATACTTAAAGAGGGCTATAAAAAGATGGAGAACAGCTTTCCACATGAGCACCAAGTGACAGATCAAAGGGGAACATTTTTAAACTAGAATTTGAGAGATTTAGATTAGATATTAGGAAACATTCTTCACTGTGAGAGTAGTGAGGCACTGAAACAGGTTGCCTAAAGAAGTTGTGGACAACCCATCCCTGGAAGTGTCCAAGGCTGGGTTGAATGGGGCTGTGAGCAACATGGTCTAGTGGGTGGCATCCTTACCCATGGCAGGGATGTTGGAACTAGATCATCTTCAAAGTCACTTATGACTGTGTGACTCTGTGATTCTATGACATTGCCTTTCTGCCTGGGCCGTTTTTAGTTTTTGCTGTTGAAAGATTTCAGAAACAAAGAAACGTCAATGTGAGACTGAGAGGCAGGAGAAAATACTGCAACAGCTTGTTGGCACCAGTTACGTTACATGAATGCCAGGAGGCTCTGTTGATGGAAAGCTAATTCACATAGTCTTGATTAGAATTTATTGATGATTTCTGCAATTATTAGCAATCCATTACTCAGGGTTATTGTCAGCCAAAAAAAATCCACTTGGAGTTACCAATTTTCAAGACAGAAACTACCCCTGAACACCAGAGCTTGATTCAGCATACCTTTATTCAACCTGCATAAATATTAGTCACAGCATTGCAGGGGCTGGGAGGAAGGAAAACAAAATAAAATCCTAACTTGTTTAGCTGTTTCATAGTTAAAGTGTCTCCAGATGCTTTCTCTTTATTGATTTCGTTTACTATGATCGTTGCCTGTAAGATGTAGCGTACTAGAAAGAAAAAAGTAAAGGAATTTTTCTTCTCCCTATTTTTCTCTCTTCCTTATGGTCCTGACAGCCTCTCTGCCAGATGTGACAGCTTACGTCTTATCTCAGTGATGTGTCCTGGTTATCTGTGTTGTGTGCGAGGGCTGAGCGTTCCACTGCTTTTTGCTTAATAAATTAAAGACTGGGAAGGAGTAACACTGTAATACTTGACCATATAAGGGAGGTGACTGTTTTAGTTCTGCTCCTTGCACAATATGCAGTTGAAACCTTTTAAGGGAAGGTGGTGCAGACAGAGTGAAAACATCCAGAAGCAGAACATCTATTTCATGTTATAGTTGGTGCCAGTGCTAGTGTGGTCACTGCTACTACTGTGAATTTCTCACAGTCTATTGCAGTTGCATAGATAAAAAGGAAGGACTTAGCTGTGGGACTTAAAAAAAAAGTTACAACCATTTGGTTCATGACTCTTGCATCTTAAGAAATAGTAAGAATGAAGAGAGAACTGACCAAAGGTGAGATTAAGTAGACTTCAGACGTTGAAAAATGAAGTAGCAAAGAGCTCTCCAGCATCAGGAAGAAGAGGGTGATTCCTTATGATCAGTGGGGAATTTCCTTTGGAATTATCAGTCAGAGTATATCGATGCAGAGCGCATCTTCTANAGCGTACTAGAAAGAAAAAAGTAAAGGAATTTTTCTTCTCCCTATTTTTCTCTCTTCCTTATGGTCCTGACAGCCTCTCTGCCAGATGTGACAGCTTACGTCTTATCTCAGTGATGTGTCCTGGTTATCTGTGTTGTGTGCGAGGGCTGAGCGTTCCACTGCTTTTTGCTTAATAAATTAAAGACTGGGAAGGAGTAACACTGTAATACTTGACCATATAAGGGAGGTGACTGTTTTAGTTCTGCTCCTTGCACAATATGCAGTTGAAACCTTTTAAGGTAAGGTGGTGCAGACAGAGTGAAAACATCCAGAAGCAGAACATCTATTTCATGTTATAGTTGGTGCCAGTGCTAGTGTGGTCACTGCTACTACTGTGAATTTCTCACAGTCTATTGCAGTTGCATAGATAAAAAGGAAGGACTTAGCTGTGGGACTTAAAAAAAAAGTTACAACCATTTGGTTCATGACTCTTGCATCTTAAGAAATAGTAAGAATGAAGAGAGAACTGACCAAAGGTGAGATTAAGTAGACTTCAGACGTTGAAAAATGAAGTAGCAAAGAGCTCTCCAGCATCAGGAAGAAGAGACCAAGGAGAGAACAAGTGGAAATATCATGCAGTGAGAATGGGATAGGGACTTGGTGACTAATCAGGCAATGAATATGATGTCAATAAAGTTAAAAAACAGTTTGGTGTTTTTTGCAGAAATCTGAATGTTGAAGAGGGTGCTCCGAAAGAATGAACCCATTAAATTTTGGGTCTGGTTGCAAGTACACTTAAGGCAAAGTCTGTAGTATATGGCTAGAAAACAACTGACGCAGTATCTTTAAAAAAGGGATAGCAAAATTGATGTAGGCAAAGATAAATCACTTGTGTTGACTTCAGAAGTGTCCACAGTGTTAGAAAAAAATCCAAGCAACTCAGGCAGTAAAATATCAAATACAAAGATTTGTAGGCAAAGGTTAGACTGTGTGAAGACTTACTTTCAGCTAGAGAAATTATTTTCTATATAAATCAGATGCAGGTCCTTAATTGAGATGTATTTAATTCTTTGCATGAAGAAAGACTACAGAAGTGGAAAGAAAAACAGTTTCTGTTAGTTTCAGTGAAGTAATAGTCTTGTCTTTGAAGTAGAATAAGCTTCAGACCTAAAATCAAATGAGGCTTTTATCAGCTGGAGGTTAGATAATACAGACTATTTCAGTGGCTAAGTAGAGATTTAGAAGACCTAGTGAGAAACCGTTTCCTTCTATACCCATCGTAACTTTGAAATAAACCATTACAGAGGTTCGATCTCTTATGGAATGCTGCTACAACAGGCTATCCTTCAGTGTCTGTCCTACAAATACCTTCAATTACTGATTGTTAGTGACTGTCAGTGCTTCCCCTGCTGCAGAGTAAGGCTTACTCTTCTCTGAATTGCAGCACCTCATTTACCTCAGTGCTGGCACCACAGAGAAGAGTAGGATTGAAAATAAATGTATGTGTGGAACACCAGTAAGTGTTTTGAAGCCTATTCACCCAGGCACATATGCGCATCTTTCACATGCCAGCTGATACCGTCAGATGATGGAAGATGAGAGACAAGGACATGCAATAGCTGCTTCTGTAGTGTTTCTTTCCTGAATACTTACTTCTTCCTCCAAGTTAAGACTCCAGAATGAACGTGATGCTGCAGTTTACCCTAGAGAGCATTTCACCTACAATACAAAACTCTAGCCAGTCACTTACATCTTCACAAGTTCATGAGACCTGTCAAAGAAAGCCCTTCCCCCAGTGTTGTGACCTTTATCTTTGTGGTGAACAGGCATCACAACTTTGGCAGGATAATTCTGTCTGATTGGCCGATCTATTCTTGGAAGTTATAAGAGTTTCACTGGCACAAGAAAGTCAGCTTGCCGCAGGCTGTTGTATCTGAACAATTTATGTTCATTGGGATGTTTTTGTGGCATTATAGAGATTAGGTTGGAGAAAACTTCCCTCTGACTCTTGGTAGTCAGTCAGGGTAATTCTGCTGATGTCAGAGGTGTTTTGCTAGTGCAAAACCACCATGTCTGGGGGATACCATCAAGGATCACTTTGTTTCATTATCCTATCTGTGAAAAACAGTCTGTTGTCGCTACTGAAAGCTGAAATAAAGGTATCATGAGCATCTTTAACACTTTGAAATAAAAGAATTTTTTTTTTTTGAGGGAAAGTTATCTTTTTACACAGTTTAAGCAGGCTAATATTTTTAGAATTCCAAGGAAAATAATCAGGACTACCAGGAGTCCTGTACCCTCTGTTTTCCTAGTTAGGTGACATGTAGATTGCTATGAAGTATAAGGAAGTATAAGGAAGAAGACCTGGGATATTCAGATGTGCTGCTGTACAATAAGTAGTCCAGTTCCCTGGTAAAGAAGGGTAAGTTTTCCATTAGTCTGTTAGGTCTTTCAGGAGTAATATTAGAACTAGCTGTTATATTTTTTTCTGTCATGAAATTTTAAAAAATTTTAATCTTTATTAGAAGGCCATAATTGTATTCATTATTACCTTTATTATGAACTGGCCAGCTCATGGTTAGGTAAAACTTACTGTAGAGTTCAAGAATTGGCTTAACACTCTGTGTTGGTACTAAACTCTCCAATAATTCTGTTTTCTAGAGATGAAATAACTCAAACTGCTTTTTCGTGTTGCATTGTATGCATTCTCCTTATGTTTGAATAAAAAATGAGCGATCAGTATAGGTAGTATGGGACTAGGTCTTCAAAATAAAAATGACCATCAAACTGTGAAACAGCAGGAGGGTAAATTTAACTACGTAACTGTACAAGAGTTTATATTCTTATTTTAACTGATTTTTTTATCTCCACATTTAAAAGCACCTGCTCTTGTTTTTTTAAAATCCACAAAGTATAGTTTTAAATAACATGTGTAATTGCAAAAACTACAGTCCACTCTTCTTTAACTTTTACTCCTTAATTAGTATTTCAGCATCCTGGGAACATAAATGCCCTTGGTTCTGATATGGGCAGACTAACTAAGGTTATTCTAAGGTTATAACTGAGGTTACTTTTCTGTTTAGTTTTAAATGTAAATACTCTGTTTCCTAGTCTAGCAAGGGGTAATTACTGCTACACCGAGACTGAAGAAACTTTATTGTATAATCTCTTTGATGTAGTGAGCACTTACACTAAAGGAAGGCAAGCAAGAGTAGTGTTTGAAATCAGTCCCATTAAATGTCCAAGATGACAAGAACCAGAACATCCATGGTTTGTTGTATTCTTTCTACATACTTCATACTCATGGAACATATAAACACAGGTATATCAACTGTGTGGTTAGACAGAAATAGAATGCCTTCACTTCAAACAGACTAGGAAAATTAACCTATTTATAGGGCGTATTTCTTCCCAGTTTTTATTTTGAATTGCTCTGGAAGTATGTTCCGTCCATCAAGTCAGGCCTTTTAACAGCCAATACCTACAACATGAAATCTCATAGCTTGAGGTGCCCCTACAGGCACACTGCTGCATCATTATCTTGTTGATGATGCATTATACATCTATAAGGATATATAAAATTTACTCCGTTATATGAGACCTCTGCAAGATATAAACCCTTTGCGGTACCAGTTCCAAGACTCACTTCCTGAGAGAAGTAGTACCCTGTCTCATCAAGAGACCTCATATAGACAAAACTCTTTATCTTAACTGCTTGACTTAACATTTCTAACTCCTGAAATTTAGGGATTCTAGTGTAATTATACAGAAAGAAGAGAAACTTAAAAAGCTATACATACATAGTCTTGTTTGAACTGTCCTGGGAAGTTACCTTGCTAAAAACATTGTAAAATGTAATTAATGGATCTGTGATTTGTTAGAGATAAAAAGTCCTTACTGTGATTCATCAGCAGTTCTTGCAGAGTTGCAAGTTCCTGAAACCCTTATCCTAAGTATTTACTTGCCTAGCATCTATCAAGGCTGTCATGAAGCCATATGCTCCACTAAATAGTGCTGGAAACATTCAGTTCAGTGGTACACAGAAACTAATTTCCAAATTTTGGTCCATAGGGATTCTACCAGGCTCAACTGGAACTTCTTTAAAAAAAAATCTAGCTTCTTGCTGTAGCAGTGTTTGAAAGCTGTGATTTAGTAATTTTGTCTATGAAAAAGCAGATTGGTAAGTATAAACTGAAAAAAAAGGTTTTGCTAAATGAAGATTGGTTTGGGGTTTTTTTATTTTTCCTCTACTGAAGTAATACCAGTCATATTTTTATTTGAGAAAGATGTAGATGTAGGAGCATTAAAAATCCCTCCCCTTTCCTGCATCTAATCTCTGTTTCCCCTGGCTTTGAAGATCTAGTAATTTCACATTAAAATCTCATATTAGTTTCCTTCCTCTGAGGGTGTTTTCCTGTATTTTGTGTGATTATTTGTTTGATCTGATGCAGCATATTATTTCTCAGAGTCTGCAGCTTTGAGAATTTTTGCAGCTTCCCGTGGGAACCCCCCTTATGTTTTCTGGGGTCATTTTGTACTTTGAATGTCTGTAGGCTGCATAAGGATGCACTGTACCTTTATTGAGACTTCCAGTGAGGATTCTTTATTTCAGAAAAATGTCAGTAGAAAAGGAGTATGCTTAAGTTTCAGTGTACTTCTATTTACTCTATTAAAGTATTAAGAGCCAGAACAACAACAAAAAAAAGAAGTTGCATGGAACAATCTGTCATATTCCTAATATAAACTATTCATACTATAAACTCTGTGCAAAGTGAGCCCACATGCCAACAGAAACAACATTTGTATTTTCATTGCTAGCGTAGTGCATAGAAATCTTTGAAAACAGCTACAGCCTCTGGAAGCTTTTAGTGCTGGTAAAGGTAAGTCCATCCTAGGCTGTTTGTTCCCCAACTAGAGGAATATAGAAAAGTGAAAGGGAAAGGATTTCCTTCTCCAAAAACTGTACCAGGATATGGCAGCAGTTCTGTGAGCAAACATATTCCAGCTGTTTTGTTAGGCTACTTTAAGAGAAATGGTTTTGCTCTTCCAGCATGTTAGGTATTGTCTTCTGGTTTATTGTTTTCTTTTTTTTGGCAGTACAGCCCTGTTTCCAGCCTGAAGTTACTGTCACACAGAGATTAAATTCTTTTATGTTCTTGATTTTTTGCAGAGCCTGTTCAGCTGTGCCCTGTGAAACCTCCTTTATGCAGCAGCATTTCTAAGGGTCAATAATACATGTAGTGCTGTATAAACACAAGGAAGTACATACCCACCCCTACCTCTAAACTAGAGGTATGAAATCTGAGTTCAGGATTAAACATTTTCATAATAGCCTTTTCATTCTGTACATTCTTAGCTCTTTTCAAATAAATATTAGCAAGTCTTACTCCATCTCATTTAAAAACCACTAATTTTTGATGTTATATACAAGTACAAAAATGAACACCTAGGCTGAATAGGAGGAAACTTAGATAGCAATGGGCATTCTTACATTAAAAAATGTTTGATTTGGAGACTTCATAATAGTGCAGGCTAACAGTGTAAAAATTTCAGACAGAATACTTAAGGGATGAACTGTCCTGTCATCACTTTTGGTGGTGAATATGTCGGATCCGGGGGGTGTTCTGGTGGGGTGCTACGACCCCCCGAACCGACTCCAAGAGAAAGTCTCTCGGCAGCCACTGCACTCACCCAGACACACACACACGCTCCGGAAAGCTTCTCAACAGGTCGACGGCAAAGAGGCAGGAAGGGTCCTTGTGTAGAATTTCCATGGCAGAGGTTTATTTCAGCCCCGCACATGAAGGAGAGCCAGGGACAAAGACCCTGAGCAATGGAGAGTCCAAGGTTAAATATGGGGGTGGGGAAAGTATCAGGGACAGGGATGGTACGTAGGTGGGACTAGCGTACAGGAACCAGTGGCAAAATCTGAGGGAGTGGCGAGGACCAAGGTCCAATGGGAGAGTGGGGAAGGGAGAATTTTCAAATGAAGGAGCAGATAAGGTANNNTGCTGGAGCATGTCCAGAGAAGGGCAATGAAACTGGTGAAGGGTCTGGAGCACAAATCCTATGAGGAGCAGTTGAGGGAGCTGAGGGTGTTTAGCCTGGAGAAGAGGAGGCTGAAAGGGGCCTTATCACTCTCTACAACTGCCTGTAAAGGTTGTAACCAGATGGGGGTCAATCTCTTCTGCCACGTGTCAAGTGGAAGGACAAGAGGAAATGGCCTTAAGTTGTGCAAGGGGAGGTTCAGATTCCATATTAGGAAGATTTTTTCGCTGAAAGAGTGGCTAGACATTGGAATAAATTGCCTGTGGAGGTGGTGGAATAACTCTCTCGAAGTGTTTAAGAGCTGTCTGCATGTGGCATTTGGGGTGATTATGGTGGTGCTAGGTTGATGTTTGGACTAAATAAGCTTTAAAATCTCTTAAAACCTTGATAATTCTGTGATTCTGTAATTTAGATATATTTATGTACTAGGTTTTGAAGGGGTCAGTGCTGGCATATTTGGACAATTTATCGCATCTACTTTATGCACTTAATCTAAGACAGAGAGATGTGCCATCAGAAAACAGGTGTCTCTCTGTTGATCAGAAAGGTGACTGCTTTCACCTTGATGCTTCTAGACAGATTATGTGAAGTGTGTTGAATCCACCTTTGATCTGCTTTGCTTTGGGTGGAGTTAAAATTAGGTAAACAGTCTAGCTTGAAGAAATGTTGTTATGTATGATAGTTGAAGCAGTTGTAGGGTCCTTGGTAGTTGTCAGATTGCTTCACTGTATCTTAATTCTTACTTTCCATGTTATAAAACAGTTGGTTCTGAAAATCCTAGGCTCACAGTGAAAACCAGCAAATATAATTAGAAACAAGAAGATTGGTTGTACTCATTATGCATAAATCCTATCTTGGTGTTTAGAGTTCTTTAGCGTTGTTGGGTGGGCTTTCTTTCTTTCTTGTTTTATAGTCCAGGAAAGGGTTTTTTTTATTACCGTTTATGACAGGTATATTTACCAGTTAACAAGCTGGGGAAGAGAATGCACATCCACCTTATAAGGTGGTTAATTTTGGTTCTTGAAATTACTGGCACATCATCCAGATATTGGGAGAGTTTCATCTATTACGTAAGAGGAGACAGGGAAAATATGTTCAGATTCAGGCTGAGACTGGGAGAAGTTTTTAAAGAACATACTGCATAATGGAAACATTCCTGTATTGTCTTGTCTTTGAACACATTACAAAAAGTAAAAGTATCTTTCAAGCATTTTGATATTGACCACCTGTATTTTGTAAAGGAAGGTGCTTCAACATGATACTTTAACTTCCATTAAAATATTAGTATAACAAAACTGTTCATCCTTAGATTATATGTTTCTTGCTCAGTAAATAGAGAAGGATACTGGTAATGCCTATTGAACTGAGGTCCTAAATATTCCAAAGTACTATGCTTAATGTATAATCATACCTGGGTTCTGGTTGAACCAGAAGGTTCAACCAGATGCTGAGACAAGGATCAATTTTGAATGGTCGTATTGATCTGTTCTTGGTTTTGGATTTTTTTTTTTAACTTCTAGCCCAGCTGGCAGGAGATGTAATGAGACCTGGAATATTTTTTGATTGACCTCAGACCCTATGTAAAAAAAGCACTGTTTTAATCACATGCTGTTTTATTGTATGTTTTCCAGAGTGGCAAAAGTAATGAAGGTTCCTGTGTATGAGACACCAGCAGGATGGAGATATTTTTCCAATCTCATGGACTCTGGACGTTGTTCCCTTTGTGGTGAGGAGAGTTTTGGCACTGGTAAGTAATACATTATCAAAAATTACCACAGACTTTAAATTTTTCCTGAATGCTTCAATCAAACCCAAAAGAATCAGCAAATTAGCTCTGTCTCATGGTGAAACAACTGTCTGCTGTTCACATCTTGAGGTTCGTCTTGTAAATGTGGTGTCCAGCACCTTGAGGCATGAAAAATGGGGAAAATGGGTATTTAGAAGTGGCAAGCAATCTTACTGCCAGACTTCTGGAGGTGCCTGGCACTCTCTTCTGACTTGGACGTAAGTCAGAAAAGCCTCACTGGTTCCACTACGTGTCTCTTCACAGACTGCAACAGCATTTGGAGGTATTTTACCTGTATGGGAGCCATGTTTTTTCCTGATGTGATTAGGTGTACAGAGTATGGGGATTGGTACGTCTGATGATACGTCTAAACAAAACAGTTGCAGGCATCCCTTTTTGGAACACCACAATTGCTCAAGTGTCAGATAAATTGCTCAGGTGTCATGTTACATGTCAGCATCTGTGTTTTCCCCAGGTATTTCTCCCTTGTCTGTCACAAGAACCTATCAAACAACAGAATGCAGAATGAATGACAAATTTGAGCCATCAGAAGTATAGTATTGACAGTAAGCATTAGAGCAAATAATTGAACTATGTAGTCTGTAAATCTGCACAAATGTGGTTTTAGTTCATGAGAATAACTGAATAAATTTCAGAGTGTTTCTTCTTTTCTTTCCTGGATTTTGGCACAGAAATTCTTCCTTCTTATTTATTAGTAGGGCTATATTGAAAGTCTTTTTGAAAAAGAACAGACCAGAATAATTTGCCTGGCTAATAGTTTATTCTATATTTTGATGTGAGTTCTTTGGATTTCTCTGTTTTGAATGTGTAATTCCTTGGCTGCAGCTCTTCGTAGAAAACTAGTTACCATTCAGTGAAACGATTACAAATTTCATTTGCTTAAATTGACTTATGTCAAGTATTAAGGTTATTGGTTGGGGTCAGTTAGAGCAGAATGCTGCTTTTTTGAAAATGAGGATACCTTTGAGCCCTAGACATGCCACTTCATGTGTTACCTTGATGTTTACTGTATGGATCTGAATGGGCTATGATGGAAGAACCAAAAATAAGTTAGATTTCTTTGGGTCTTATATGTAGAAAGGAAGAGAATTTAAGTTAATAATGAATGTTAATTTTCTTTTTGTTGTCATTGGGAACCAATGTCCCATGATTAGCAAACTCTATGCCTTCACTATTTGCTGTGAGTGGCACAGGTTTGTATTGCCTTGAATGTATCTTTTGCATAGCTGCTTCATCTGAAGGGTGCTCTGTGAGGTCATTGAAAGAGACGTAATTTGGGGAGAGAAGGGCAGGAAGATCTTGTGTCTTTCTGAGTGTACTGCTGTTTGTTGTGGTGTATTGTTGAACTGTATCTCCATTAACCCATGAGAGGTGTGAACTGGAGCATTTTCAACTCTCAGTGCTTTTTAATACTTTTTCATTGGGCCAATTATGTACCTTTTCCTTCTAAATACTGAAGTTCCTCTTGCTCATGCAAAACCAGATACTTTCATGAAAATTGGATGGGTCTAGAGACATCAGTATGACCTCGTTAGCACCCAAATTATTTGAAAAAAAACCTCCTGGCTTCATTATCATGCTGAAGAAAGTTAAGTGTGGTTTTTAACTGGAAGGAGCTTGTAAGAGTTTTGATAATGACTTCCTACAGGTTGAAATATATCTAGATACCTTAGCCCACAGAGTGCAGCACCTCCTGCTTCGTGCAGGCCTGTATGTAGAGGTATGTAAAACAAACAGGAGTGGCCTCTCTCTGCCATATGCCACAACAAACCACTGCCACAGATCTGTCTCTGCTTGGAAAATTAGTGTCCTAGACCATCTTCATCTGATGATGTTGACTATGGCTCTTTCAGATGCTGATGTCTGAGTGAGTAGGGCGGAATAGTTGACTGCTTAGTGGAAGCCATGTCTTCTTTGAGCAAACTTGCCATTTAAATTTTATGGTGCAGTTATAAAAAAAAGACAAACATCAAATTTCCTTTCACATTGCAAAAGCATGTTCAAGTCTTGCTAAGAAGGCTGTCCGAAGTATCGGTGGACTTTAGCCCTGTAGATCAGTCATATAGAAATAAAAATAAAGTGTTTTGATCTTCTGTAACAGTGAGGATATTGTGATCTCTGTTGGTCTAGTTTTGTTATCCTGAGTATCTGATAGTGGTTGAATTTGGGAAGAGAAACACTTGTGGAGGTCAAGAAGGTGCCTGTAGGGTTTGGCTGTTCTAGATAGGTAAGAAAATTACCCTAACTTCTATCTTCGCTTGCCATTGACTTTTTTCTTTGCTTGTATCTTTCTGTAAGGCCTTAAAACAATTGCCTTCTGTACTCTAGCCTGTCTTCCAAATTTGCAGCTCCAGCTCCTGTCTCCTGACCTCAGACTAGGCTCTACATTCCTTTGTACTCTGTATTCCTTATATTAATCTGGTTCTTCTATCCTACCACCAATTCTTCAGATTCCTGATAAATCCTATCTCTTGTGAATGCTAAAGGTGCTTGAACAACGTATTGCTGGCCAACATAGAGAGCTGGTCTGCAGTATCTCACCATCCTGTTATGTTCTGATCAGATTAATTTTGTTGTACCTGCAGCACTTCAGTGCAGAAAGCCTCTTGACCTTGTAAGTTGTATCCAGTTCCATCTAAAGGCAAATCTAGACACTCGAGATTCGATCCCATGGGCGTCTAGAGAACTTGAGCACAGGGTTTAAATTCCTCAGTCGGTGTGTAGTTGCTGTGTAAAAAAATACATGACAGAAAGAGATTTCCTAAAGATGTTGTGGAATCTCCCTCACTGGAGATACTCAAGAACCGTCTGGATGCAATCCTGTGCCATGTGCTCTGGGATAACCCTTCTTGAGCAGGGAGATTGAACCAGTTGCCCTGTTGTGGTCCCTTCCAACCCATTCTGTGATTCTGTGATACTTATGGGGCAATTATGTGATGGCTAAAGTTTGGTTTTCTCACCCCCTCAATTTCCTTACCATCTTTCAATTCAATGCAGCTGTCTGAAATGTGTCCTCATATGCCAGGAGGTTTATTTGTAAAACATGGTCTGGTTTGTAGATGACCAGTACTTTAGCAATGTGAGCTGTTTTTAGCAGTAAATATTTACCTTATTGCGAATCTTTTAGTAATGTCCTAAGCTGCGTGACCTTCACATGTTTCTGCCAGTATTGGGCATTTGAATCAATTTTACAGCTTTTGCCCTATCATATCTATTTGGGGAACTGAAATTTGGCACTTCTTGAGCTTTCAGCATGGAATATTTATATAAGTGTATGATATGGTGATCAGAGTGGGAAACTTTCTGCTTTGTGTAAGAGGAAGGAGTTTTAAAAATCCACCTTCTGTCATCAAACTGCATTGGAAACCAGTTGCTTGTGTACCCAGGTGATCCAGCCCAGCTGGAATTTCCAAGTAATACAGAGCCCTGGTTTTATAACATAAGAGACTTTGCTCTGGCAAGTAAATAAAAGCAAATTTTCTGCTATAAAAGGAAAAAAGATGTTGAAAACATCCCATACAGCTGTATTTCCCAAACTTGTTTTCTGGCAGCTGATCTTGGAGCTCAACCAGTGCTTTAAAAACTTCTTCCATTTTTGTAGCAGTGTGGGGAGCTTGTCAAATGAGGTTAGTAGCTTTCTGGTTCTATGACTAATGCCCAGCACACAGTTCAAAGGAGGGCCTCAGCAGCAGCAATTAGTTTCTAAATTTCATCAGCAAGCTATTAATCAGGATTAGGAGAACAGTGTGGCTGATTTATCTCTCTGCAGTTTAAGCCATTTCAGTAATTGCTACAACTTTCTTAAATTTGCTTGCTTCATCTCCGAATTTCCAGATTCTATTGACATCAACCCCCTTGTCCTGCAAGATTATCTGGAAGAACCTAGTGGAGAATATAAAAATATGCTATTGCTGAAATGAATGAAAGCCTCAAAAGAGCTGTTTGGTGGTGTCTGTTGCAGTAATACGAATCTAAAATAATCTCATTAACTTGAATCAATTATCAAATCAGAATGCCCCTAAGCCTCATTTTGGCTAAAATATTGCTAAGTTTCAGACTGCTAGATTATAAATTTGTGAGACTCAAGTATGTGCAAACAAAATGATTTGTTGTGAGTTTGTGTACTCCTGTGATTTTCTTGTTTTAAAATCATGTTTAGAGAATGCAATGATAGACAGGGATTACTAAATTAGGGAAAAGCAATTACCTTTTATTCATGCATATGACCTGCAAAGCTTGCTTTCCCTATCAGAATTGGATATCCCAGATACAAAGACAGATTTCAAATAGTAGAAAAACCATAATATGAACATATTTGCAGGATTCTGCTTCTTTTCTCTCAAGCGACTGCCTCTGAAAACTTTCTTCAGTTTTAAACTGTGTAAGATGAGTACTTGTCTATGAATGGGAACATGCTCTGAGAGTTTTTCCCAGGTTGTTTACTCTGAGTCTGGACATAGAAATTTAGTGTAGTAAAAAATAACTTTTGCTACTGTTATATGGAGACATAACAAATTAACTGAAGTAGTTGAAACACTTGCAGTTATTATAATTTCCCTTACCAGTGGGAAATTAAATATAAAGCGTTAATCAGAAAAAATATTTGTTGACTCCTCTGTTCTGTTGTCTCTTCCTGCTTCAGTTTATTAAACAGAATCAGGAATTCCTTAATTCCATGATGTTTCAATTAAAAGTAGCACTGAGAACCATACTGAGGTTACTCAGAGTCCCAATTGCAATTGGGGAATACAGTATTGCAATTTCAGGAATACAGAGATATAAGGCACCCTTTCCTTCTTCCCTTTGCACAAGACACATCTGCCTCTGCAAATTCATTGGATCTACGAAGCCAAGAATGGTGTTAGCTGAACTGCGGCAGCAGAATAAACTCCCTCCCTAGAATCTCTACGATGTGAGCTGGGCTGTAGGACTAAATTAAGAGAGAGCAAGCAAAAATGAATACAGATGTTGGTTGGTGAAAATCAGAGTAACACAACTGCAGTAATAGATTTTAATTTGCTGTAAGAAGGAAGGGCAATAAATACAACAACATATGTGCATGCAGTCACCATGCTGATGGATGTGCTCAGTTTCCCTTCTGTTAAGACTAACAAACTGAAACACTTCCTGGGCACACAGGATTATTGTCCCTGTACTCGTATCAGGCTGGTGTTTTTAATTGTGACTTTTTATTCTGAAACAGTTGATTTGCTTCTAGCTATCCAGACTTTTGTCTCTGGATTACTTTCTTATACTGCTTTCTCATTCCAGAGAAGCAATGATTTCTGTCCTCTGAGGGACATGCAAGGACAGAGCACATGCCAAATCTGCTAAATGTATATGAAGAAGAATATACTCAGCCCTCCGTATACAGATTTATGAGCTTAAGCCATACCAGAACAAAGCTCAGAACACAGCGAAGAAGCTCTTAAGAAATGCTTTTGTCCATGTTTCATTAGAACATTTTGATTCAATGAAATGTACTTAAAGTGTTTGCTACATCAGAATGTCTCTCTTTGGTGTTCAGCTTAGCTTGTTTCTCCATTGTCATGATGTATAGACCATTTTGCTGAACGACTGCAGTGCTTTTCACTGTATGATTTGCTGGTCTGCAGTCTGCAGAGTGTTACGTAGCAGGAGAATAAAAGGTCATTCATACTGGAACAAATTGCTGAGGGGTTAAGCTCAGTTCCATGTCCCCACTTCTTGCTGCTGTCTGTTGAGACACTTAAGCCATTTAAGTGGCTGGTGGTAATCAGCAACAGAGATGGCTTTTTAGGCGAAATGGAATTTTTTCTGTGCTGAGGATGAATGGCTGAAAGGAGAGGCAGGCAGGTTAAGCAGGAAAGGAACAGGCATGTCGGAGTGAGCCTGCTGTTAGGGGGACCCTGCCTGGCCCCCTGGGGCTCCCCCATTCTGCCCAGGAGCAGCACCAGGGCCGTCAGCCCCTGCCCCAGTAGTGCTGCAGCAGGGCCAGTCCCCAGCTCCCCACAGCCCTGCCGTGCCTGGCCGGGGGTCCCCCAAAGCCAGGCCTGCCCATGCTCCCACTTCCTGGCCTGGCCTTGTCCTATCCCAGTCCCTGGCAGTGCCTGATGCTCAGAGCTGGGACTGCCCTGGTGCCCCCGACTGCCCTGCTGTGGGTGCAGTGGGACTGGGACAGGCCCTGGCTGTTGTGCCCTGCTGCCTGAGAGAAGCCCCGCTGTTCCCAGTCCCCGGAACGTCCCCAGCCCCCGTGGTGATGTGATGACTTTTCTTGCTGTTACCAGAGGAGCAATGTATGCTGGGGGGAAGTGACAGCTCTATTCTAGATTTCTCTTTTTGGTGGCAGGGGCAGAAGCCTGCACCATTATCTAGGAACAGACTCTTGGCTTTGGTGAGAATGACTGTGACTCTGCTGTCTGCTTTGCCTACAAATAAGCTGACTTTATTATCTATAGGACATTCTGCTGGTGTTCCTGTAGAAGATATCCTTAAGGTGATCTAGCATATTACTGCAACGAGGGAGTAGAAAAGGTGAGAGATGACCTTTAAGGTCCCTTCCAGCCCAAACAATTCTATGATTTTATGACCTGAGTGTCTGAAGGACTGACTTTCTGTAGAGGGACATTTGTTTTCCTTTCTTATCTGAAGCTATTTCAAAGCTTTGAGAGTTCGTAAATAACCCTGCCCTTTTTCTTCTGACTGGTTGGCACTCTGTGCTTTCACAGCACCCAGGAGTGGAGCAGGGAACAGAGTAACCTGGGGCTCCTCTTGCAGCAGCTCCTCAAGCACCAGCCCTAAACTCTGCCTATGTTAATAGGAGACTGCTGTTGTTGCAGAGAGCTCACAGATTACCGATCAAGGCAGATAACAAGAGGGAGAAAAGAGATATTCTTACTATCATGACAGCTACTTTGCATATGTGAAGCTCTTAAATCCATCTACAGTTTTCAATGTCCTTGTTTTCTGTAATGCCTAATGCAGAGACATAAACATAATCTTCATGCAAATCTTTATCCTCGTCAACAAGTGTTCAGTAATCCTTCCTGTACAACTTGAATATTGTGCTGAATAGTAATTTGCATTTATTTAAGCCTGTGGTAACTAAATTAATGTTAAGATTAATGTTAGATTCAGTGTTGAGGTTGAACGTAAAACAAGAAGCCTAAGTGGCACGCAGATTTGTGGCAAAACCAGGACAACAGGCTCTTAGAAAATCTGAGGCTGCTACCCTGATTGTTGCTCTCTCCCAAGAAGAATGACTGCAAGTTCAAGGCAACAGCAGTGATTGGAAGTCTGAACCCACGGTGTTTCTCTGCACATTTTGTTATTTTCCTTATATGCCTTTAATACGTTGACAGTTTTTCAAAGGATTAACAGCTTCAGTGCCTCAATATATATTAGGGGAGCTGTCCTCTGCTGGTAGCAAAACACAGCTGTTTTGACAGATGACTTTGTGGACCTTGCAGGCTGTTACGTAAATCCAAGCTCTGCAAAGCAGTCTTGCTGCAACAGGATTTTTGTGTTTGCGGAAGGAGAGCATTTCAGGAAACAGGTTTTCAGCGTAAGAGTTTTTAGATTCCTCTCTGGTGGATTTTGTTAAGTATCTTCTAAGGACGGATAGTTCAGTTGATTGCCTCCATAATCAGTAGGTACTTTATGCATTAAACAAAACTTCTGAATTACTGCACTTGCTTTGTACTCATGGTTTCAATAATGTGTGACTAGACAGAAAACCGTAAGTCTGCAGCTAACAAACTTTAACCAAACCTAGTAGTATTGTGCCAGAGCAATGGCTACATATTTGATATCTTTTCAAGCTTCTTGAGTCTGTTAGCTTATATAATTGCCATTAGTATCTACTGAGTGCCAGGGGTCTTGGCTCCTAACTTGGATCTGAGACTTACGTGTTAAATCATGTGGGGTAGTCCAACACTGTTCCTAGCTTTCATTGTTGGAACAGTTTCTCTCTTCATACATACAAACCTATGAAGGGATCTAGATTGGAGCATCCAAACATCTTTACCACTGAGAGGTATGGAGAAATATAGAAAAGGGAACAGTCCTGCTCTCTGGTTTGCTTGTTTGGTTTTTTTTCCTCAGGAAAAATCTTTTCAAGCTCTTGGTTATTGTCCTGATGGGAGGTCATGAACATTCTGGAAATCTGCAATTTTTATGGAATGGGAAAGTTCTTTCTCTGCAGCTTAACATCTGCAGATGAACATCTGCAGAGATAAGGAGATGGTGTTGAACTCGACTCTGATAAAGGAGAACATTCTGGCTCTTGTCTGGGGTTTGCCTATCTAGCCCAATTCTGGGAAACAGTAGCAGAGGTGTGAAAACACTCTGTACATCAGTGAGCAGGAATAATGACTAAAAATGTTTTCATACTGCTACTGCTTCTATTCAAGTACTTGTACATATTTTTATTTAACCTCAGAAGTATGGGCTTTCTCATGCATAAATTATACATTTTAAACATTAATTCTGGTTTTCTGTCCAGAACACATCACAGGTGCTGGGGCTAATACTGTTATGTGACATAACACAGTTAAATGAGATATTTGCCCAGCCTCCTTATCTTGTTTTTCTTTTCTGATTTGCAGTGATACCAAATAATGTGCTTAATGCCTGTCTCTTTAGGGTCTGACCACCTTCGAGAGAAAGATGGACTGTGGGCTGTGCTAGTTTGGCTTTCAATCCTAGCGGCTCGAAAGCAGAGTGTCGAGGAGATTGTCAGGGATCACTGGGCAAAATTTGGCCGGCACTACTACTGCAGGTGAGAAAAATGAGGAAAAGGCACTTAGGGCAGCTGATAGGAGGATTCAGCTACAATCATTGCTTGTTTAGATGTGCTCAGCTGCACTTAGGTGTGCATTTACTGTGCCTATAGAATGAAAATCTGCCACAGATTATCACTGTTTTGTAGACAGGTTTTTCCAGAAGAGTAAGTGTCATAAAAAGGAGCTATACGTGTATGTTACTGCTAGCATATGAGTAATTGAGTTTTTTAATATTGAATGGCAGAAAGATGTGAATTATTTACTTGTGGAATATATAGGTGCAGCTTGTTACATGATGTTGAAAAAGAAACATAATCCCAGCAAGATTTACTCCTGCATTTTTTTCTCTAAGTGCCTCCATGTAACAGGGTTTTAGTGAGAACTGAAACCTATGCCTGCTTCCAGTTCAGGATAACTCCTCCAAAGATAAAAGCATTTACTTATTTTTATTAAGGTCTCAATATGGTGAGTTCTAGCTGTCATTTTCATCTTTGCTTCTGCCTCTGTCTTAGTCCAGACTTAATCCAGAGGAGTTTGCAATTTATAAGGTCTTTTGCACACAACTATTGCTCAAAACTTTCAGCAAAGTTTTCTCTATTTCATTTGTCTATTGAGTGCTGCACTGATTGTGTCATTAAGTTTTGAAAGCTAGCTGTGTATTCGTGATGTTTTCTATGCTACTTTAGAAACTGCATTTTCTAGATGCTTTCTGTTGATTTAGAGTCAGGTGGCCAGTGTAGAGCTGTGGTTGCATTCATGTAATAGTTAGATTGCACAGGACTTGCATGTGTGTGCTGGTTTCATTTGCAATCAGTAGTTCAGTGGTACACTTCTGATTTTTGAAGTAAGCAGTAAATTGCTAATTGTGAGTATATACAGTTCTGTGAAAACAACTCTTCTCAGGTCTGGGGATTTACTTTCTGGTTCTACTTTTCTTTTGATATATGTGCAAGGTTTGATTACGAAGCCCTGGAACCCAGAACAGCATATTTCATAATGAGAGACCTGGAAGCTTTGATCACTGACAAATCATTCAGCCATCAGCAGTTTGCTGTGGGTAACAACATCTACAGTGTGGAAAGAACAGACAGCTTTGAGTACGTAGATCCTGTGGATGGCACTGTGACCAAAAGACAGGTATGGCTGTAGTGATGGTTTTGCAGCTGTCATATTGTCTCCAACAGTGTTGTTTCTACAGTTCAGCTGGCAAGATTGTCCATTTATTTTTGGGATGGTGTTTTCTTTGCTGTGTTAGATACTGCATTTCTCACTTAAGATTAGCTCAGTCTGGATAAGATAATCCACCTTTAGTTTATCTTGTGCTTGCTGTACGTAACTGGAGACAATAGTGTCACAGTGAACATAGGATGGGATGAAGTCCCTGTTGACAGCAATGCATGTATTGGGAGGGTTCCTTTTCTGGAACGGTGGAAAGTGTCATCTAGAAAGAAGGTCTTTCCTTTTTCTGTTTCCTATCTGAAATCTCCACTGGCTATGCATTACAAAAAAAACCCCCACATTCTTGCTCTTGGTGACCCACAGCGTGTACATAACTGAGGTGCAATATCTAAATACCTACTGTATCCAATAGCATGCGGAAGACTTTAGAAGGTTGTAGCCTATGTGGGCACATTTGACTTCCCTAGCACAAATTATCAGTTCCTTCTGGACTCTGTCTATACTGACATTCCTTGGTTATCAAGAACTGCAATTCAAACTGAGCCTTCAGTGTTTGGAAATTCATGATGTGCTCAAAAGTAACCAGGTACTTTTACCAGGTGTAAATGTATATTCAAATATCTTGAATATGAGCTATGACTCCTATTAAAGTTTGTCCTGATTTTATGCTATTTATATTTTTACGGTCCTGGTTTCTCTGGTTTTTAAATTATTTGACCTAAACAGACCCTAGGAAATGATATTACAAGCCATTAAAACTATTGTCATGCCATTCTGCTCAGAGGCTTTATAGTTTCCATTCATCATTGCATCCAGAAAATATAAGCAGCCCATCTGCCACTGAGCTACTCTCTTTTTGCGTATTACTACTGAAATAAGATATGAGGATATTATCATATCCAAGTCCAGTGGAAAATTACAGGCACAGCAGACTTGTAACCTTGGTAGTTTAAAAAAGCAGCTTGTGAATTTTAATTGCACTTTTCTTTCGCTTAATTTTTTCATCCAAAGCACTTACTCTATATTGGAATATAATTGCTAATCATATCACCATGTAACACAAACAGAGAAACATGGCTTGTTTTCAGACGTACTCTGAAAGGGAGCCCATAAAACCAGAAAGCATGTCTTTTCAGAGGGAGAAGCTCTTATTTATTCAGAGTGCAGTTCAACCAGTTTGTCCTTTGGCAAGGACACATTCCTAGCTTCCTGTGTCTGCAGCCTCAGTGGGATTCTCCAAGCACAATAAAGTGGAGAGGATATTGATCTGTGCAAATGAAACAACAGTCACTGCTGCCATTTTCCTCAGGTAGCTTGCTCATCTTCTAAATGTAGAGATCTCTTTCAGACTGTTGGAGGCTTCATGTGGATTTTTCAGCTAAATATTCAGGAACGTGTTCCAAGTTATGTTCCCCAGTAGGTAGGGGAGAGAGATTTATATTCAGTGCAACTGCACTGTCTCATGAACGAGAAGCTGGCTACATGATAATTATTCAGTGTTAATAAACAACATGCTCAGAAAATAAACACAGCAATGAGAAAAAAGACAGCAAAAAATACACACAGACTGTTGCTTCTAATTAATTCTGTCTCTTGAAACCCATGAATATTGTTTATCACAGGGCAATAATAAGACAAAATTAAACGAAACATTCTGTTGTTCTTGAAGACTATTTTCATTTTTGAACCTGTACTGTGCTTTTGCACTCATAAGCACATAACAGTGCTGCTCCTGAGGTTCCAGCAAGCCAGGAATAGGACCAGTTGCATTTTTGTGTGCAATTTGAATTACAAGGATGAGAGATACAAGTTGGCCATTATACTAAGAGACAAAAGGCTCCAGGGAGACCTTATTGTGACATTTCAGCCCTTCAAGGGTGCTTGTAAGAAAGATGAGGACAATCCTTTTAGCAGAGCCTGTTGCAGTAGTGCAAGTGGTAATGGCTTTAAACTAAAAGAGTAAATTCAAAATAGATATAAGGAAGACTTTTTTTACAATGAGAGTGGTGAAACACTGGAACGGGTTGTCCAGAGAGATGGTGGATGCCCCATCCCAGGAATCATTCAAGGTCGAGTGGGATGGGGCTCTGAGCAGCCAGATGTAATTGAAGATGTTCCTGCTCACTGCAGTGAACATGATGACCTGACGACATCAGGACTGGAAGACCTTTAGAGGTCCTTTCCAACTCAAACCATTTGATGATTCTGTGATTATCAAACAATGCTTTATAATGTGCTAAAGATGTTTTGGCATATATCTGAGGAAACAAAGGTTTTACTTAGGTTTTACTTATACTTTAGAATATTGGCACACTGTATTTCTAACATCGTCTTGTCAAGCTGCTGATAAAACTGGAAAAATAAAATGCATCTCTTTTAATTCTCTCATTTTTTGGTTTACTGCCCTTTAAACAAAAGTAGCAAGTATCTTAGTTTGTGCACTAGACCTTTGTCAACAGAAAGACTAAGGGGAAGAAAAGTTCACTGGCTTATCAGAGGTGGCACTTAGTCCAAGGGTACCACTTACATAAAGGTAACTAGAATGTGTATTAGTGCACAGCTGATAGAATATTGCAACACTACAACTATTTATCTGTGCAATTTAGTCCTCTGGCCTTAATGGCCTTCCTGTACGGAAACTGTGGATCCAAGTATATGGTCTGTGGTCTGTAAACAAAAGTGTTCCTTTATGCAGTACAAAAGAGGGGAGGAGAAAAGAAAAAATGGTGTGAAGATGGGAGCAAAGAGCAAATTTTTAGTTAATTAATAAATTAATCAAGCCTCTTTATTATGCACACAGTTAATGTGCATTAATTAGTGTACTTGAGATTAATTAACATCTTAAGTTTTCCAAATTGTACTATAGACTTACTGAAATTCTTGCAGTCATATATTGATGCATGGTGTTTGAGGGGTAGCCACTGGCCCTGTCTTTTGTATTCAGTACTGACAACTGTTTTTTGATCCAGAAATTCTGTAGGTGTTTCTCAGGCCACTTATCTTTAGTGATCTTATACCTATTTCTCAGGCCATTGATTTTGTGCTCTGCCACATAGAGTAAGAGCAAATCAAGTAAAAAAAAATAAAAACATCAGTAAGTGAGTATTTTTTATGAGGAGTGGGAGGGAATGCACAACATCATTTCTAGTCTTGAGAGGGGAAAAAAGAGTAATGAATGAGTTGTCCAAAGTTATGAGGAAAGAAGAATGGCATGCAAATTACTTCTCCTTTCACTTTTATTTTGAAGCAGTGAATGGTGATTTGTAAAGGTACTGCCACCTAACATATATGCTGTTTCGTCTTCTTTCGCAGGGGCTGCGGATTATTTTTTCAGATGCTTCCAGACTCATCTTCAGAATGAGTGCTTCTAGTCATGTGAGAGCTACTCTGCGGATCTATGCAGAGAGTTATGAAAAGGATCCTAGCCAACACAATAAGGAGCCACAGGTAATCCAACAGCATTGTAATAAGTCAGTAAGTAAAGCACTTCCTCCATAATAGCAGGCTACAGGTTTTCATCTTTGATCAGAAGCAACACTCAACGCTTTGACCCATGTACTGTGTTTGTAGATTACTTTCCTAGTCTTGTAAATATACACCTTTTGAAGAAGGACCAACAGTTTTAATATACGTTAGTGTAATATCTAACACAACAGGAATGTCAAGGGCTGAGACGCCTCATGTTAAATGCTGGGCAGTGACTTCAAATCTGTTAAGAGAAGCCATTCTAGCTTAATTTTTTTCAGAATTTTTTTAGAGTTGTAATCTAACTTATAGAACAATATTTTAAAAATAAGATAACCATTTTTCAAGCAGATTATCTGAGACCCACTTAGTTAGGGCATCCTAAGGATTCCTCACAATCAGAGTTCAGTTAGGAAGTATGGATACCAGAGTCTAAACAATGTAGGGATTCCTTGTAAGGGAAAGACTTGCAGCTGTCTAAGAATTATGTCATATCATAAGCAGACTTTTTCCTAAGAAGAGTGAAGGTTGAGAGAAATTGCTGGCTTGTCCAGCAGATGCCTTACACAGTTAAATAAAATAAATCACACTTGACACTCTCAGATTCTTCCCAGTATATTTTCTTTATCCTGTTATATACAAGAGAGGACTAAGGATATTTCGTGGAAAAGAGGTTAAGCATTTGGATTGTAGTAAATCAAAACCCTGTAGTTTTTAGTCTCGTTGTGTGTTCACGACTGGAATGCAAATGCAAATCTACCAAAACATATATGCTGTCAAATGAATTTGAACCCTTGATAAGGATTTGATGTTTCTCTTTCACTAGGTTCTGACCATAAGCTTAGTTTGTTTCTTCTTATGCTAATAAACAGTCATGTATCAGTCGTGAAAAGTACTTCAGTTGTCACAGAAATGTTGCAGAGTCTGTGCCTGCAGATACGACCAATAAATTTATTTGCTTTTTTTTTAAGTAACAGTTTGCATCCTCAGTAACTTCTTGGATAGAATATTTAAAACATTAAAGCTCCAACAGAGTAAGGGACCATATTTTAGCAATTTTATTGTTTTCCTGTGCATCTAGGTTTGCCCAGCTAGCAGGTTCATTACTATATTTTGCCTAGGGAAGAACACTGCTACAACCCTGTTTGCACTTGCTGCTATACTGGATTTACATGGTAAAGTTTTGGTATCTGGGGCCTGCAGGGGTGGCTTCTGTGAGAAGCTGCTAGAAGCTGCTTCTGTGTTAAAAAGAGCCAGTTCCAGGTGGCTCCTAGATGGACCCGCCACAGGTCAAAGCTGTAGCCTGTGATAACATCCTTAAGCAGGGTAATAAACCCTCTGTGCAACAACAGCGGGGAAAGGGAGAAGGGGGAGTACTTGTGAGAAACAACTCTGCAGGCACCACGGTCAGTGCAGAGTGGAGGGGGAGTGATAGAACTGTTTGGTGGGCGTCTGACAACCCGCCAAGGTCAGTGCACCACAGTTACATCAGATTTTCTTACAGCACAAACTGTTTATCAGTTGTGATTGCACTGACCATTTTAAATATGCTTCTTTGTGCTATGCAGGTAAGGCATAGATGAAATGAAAATAAGTCACAATAAGAGACAGGCCATGAGTTGATTTTTGAGGTTTGAAGTGGACTTAAAGCAACCTTGTGATATGTAACCAAAAGATGTGATCTGAATATATTTCTTGTCTGAAAAATCCCAGTAGAAAACAGAAGAAAACAGTGGAGCGTATACTGGCAGCAATATCTACCTAAGCTTTTGACTATTTTATTGCAAATGAGCATGTGCATTTTAAAGTGGAATTGTTAGTGTATTAACAGATTGTTTTATTTGCTCTAAGAGAAGTTATGCTCTGGCAGAATTTAGGCTTGTGTGTCTCCTAAAGAAACCTACAATCAATCCTCAGTATTTATCATTTGTTCTTTTAAATGAGTGGAAAACAGCAAATGTTCTCAGTGAATTTTCTACTTGTGAAGAGACTAGATTGAAGGAGCAGTGATTGTCCGCAGAAAATGTGCTGCCCTACTGTTACACTTCTTCTCTGTTCTGCTTGCATTTGCTTGAGATAGGTACATAAAAGTCTCACCAGCAATATGGACCATGTCCAGGGAGCAGGAAGAATGGGTCTGCTGCACAAGGCAGTAGGAGCCAGGCACCCAGACCTGCTCCACCACAGGCAGTGCCCTCCTTGTCCAGGGGAGAGTCCCACAGCAGCAAAGTGAGAAGGAAAGGGGAGGTCTCTGGTAACAAGCTCCCTCAACAAGTGATGGATCAGGTTCAGGGTTCATCTGGAACGGCAGGAGATGAGACCAGAGACAAAGCTGGAGACCAGGCAACAATGTGGACCTACCCAGGAGACAGGGTCAAAGTCAAAACTGGAGGCAAGATACAATATATATCCAAGAAGTCTTTCAGGCAAAGAAGCTGCCTATAGCGTAGGCCTGAGGTCCACCCAGGCAGCAGAGCTAGAGATAAGGCTGGAGACAAGCACTCCTATAGCTTAGCTCAGGCAAGGACCAACACCCCTGGGACAGGCTCCAATGGGCCTTGGGCAGGGTGCAGGAGAAGGTCCTCAGGGGACCCTAAGCAGGTTGGTAGGGCTTATGACTGCCCCTGAGGATTTCAGAGTTTGGTCTTTTATTCATCACAGCAAAACGGTCTGTTATTCCCAAGGACAGAAAAAAGGCTGGAAGGAATTTTTTCTGTGCATGTAACGGAGCCTGTCAGATCACAACACTTTTGGCTGTTTAATCAGAATATTTACTAGTGAACAAATAATCCTGGGGGTAGAAATGTCATTGCCTTGAAACTTGCGACAGGGACTTTCCTGCATTTATACAGTGTAGACAGGCATTTTAATATCCAGACTGCCTCAGGAAATACATGGTACTGTAAACACCTTCCTCATCTCCTGCCATGTGCACAAAATCTGGGATAAATAGCAGTTTCATCTCAATTAATGCAATAAATTCTTTATTTTGTTTCTCATTGCATATTATTGCACAGTCCCACTGCTTCTCTTTCCTTGCCCTGGCTGGATGCCTTGCCAACAACATGAGTGCATTAGAAACAACAAAGTCGTAGATTGTATCTGACAGGCAGATGGCAGACTTCAAGGCAGGACACAAATTTTAGGAGATCCTCATGTACAAAAATAACTAAACATTTCCCAGGAGAACATTCGGTAGTCTTCAGTGGAGTACATAAAAGAGACTGAATAAAAAACTCCTTTTTCAGAAAACAGCATTGCTAGGAAGTGGTGCCATAGTTTTCTTGATACTGTAATCCCTTTATTGTTTGGTTTGCTTTGAAGTTCATACTGCCATTCACACATCTCAAAAAGCTGTGACAGATTTGAAGTTTCAAGAACTTTGTTGTCTATTTGCTGTCAGTAATAGGAACATAGTATATATGTTAGTGGTCAGTTATGGGAAAAGCAGTGACATAAAGAAGTATGTTAAGTATATACTTTATGTATTACCTTATGGTATTTAAGAAAATTGTTACATTTGAAATGATTAATACATACTTTTCTGTATTCAAAATACAGAATTGAATTGATCTTTGTAATTGAAGAGACGACTATATGTAGTTTCTGTATTATTATACTCTTTCTGAAACAGCTGATCAGGAAAAGCTCCTTTCCGTGCCTTTTATATCATAAACCAAGACATAAGATTATTTGATGGTTGGCTGCTTAAGTAAATACTCAGTTGGTTCTGTTTATTGCACTACCTCTTTCCAGCATCTTGTTTTTGATAAAGCACTGCTTCATGTTTTTGTGTGGTGACAATTCCAGTCAATACCTGAACTGAAAGGCAAAAATACCTTGACATATCTTTTTTGTCACAAGAAGTAAATGTCTCTGTCTTGACAGACAACTCAATCATGTTGGAGGTTCCATTTTGTGGAATCATATGGTAATTAACTTGAGTTTGCCTCATACCAGCATCCTTTTTCCCCCTGCTTTCTTTTCAGACAAAGTCTTTTCCAAAATTAATCATCGAACTTTTCAGTAGTGTTCAAGTTCTTTTAGTTTGCTTTTGTAATCTTTGACAGTGTAACTGCTGTTGGTGAATATTCCACAGATAAGCAAACATCTGAACTACATCTTCCAATATGCATGTTGAGATGTGCATATTATTCTGGAACACCAATTAGGGCACTTTCTGAATTGAAGTTGACCTTTTTGACCTTTTGTTCCAATTTATATGTAGGCCAGTAGCTGTGTTGTAAACCGTAGGTGTTAATGAATGTAAGAATCACTCAAATCATATTTTAGTACCACCTTTCATAAAATTAATTGGTAATGCTTTCTACCTCAAATAAAGCATAGACAACTTCCTGATCTACAACAAAAGAGTCCAGGGGAAAGTGGTAAAATATGCCAATAACTAGAAGTCTGAGGTCATGGATAAATGTGAATAGCAGTGATTTCTGAAGGTTGAATGATCCATTTAAAGAAATTTGCAGAAGCAGCTTCATGGACACCTGGGAGATCAGGGGTGGCTCCATTTTTCCATTCAGTTCTTCCTGTAAGCCAGTGTCAACAGTGAAAATCAGGAGCAGTAAAGAAAAGTTACCATCATAGTCCCTGAAAAGTATTTCAAAAACAATTCAATGTTTTCAGTTCAAAGAAATCAAGTCCAATTCAATAGGTTACGCACTTAAAACTGTGTAACTTAGAGTGATGATGCAATCTAGATCTAAAACAAAGTCTTGAAAACAATGCACAACACTTTCCTAAAACTGTTTTGCTCTAGAATTAAAGACGATTCCATTGATGAGCCTTGTCACAGGTGATGCCGCTCATCACTGGACATGCCTGAGAATATTACTTTCCAGACAGTTTTTACATGGAAGATTTATGTTTTAAAATTATTTCTTTGTTTTTAGCTATTCAAATAGGCATCCAACTAGCATTTCAGAAAGCTCAGTTCACTGTAACAAACAACAGGTTTCTCTCTTGAAGTCTTATATGCATGGGACCCTTATGCATTGGCATGTATCTTTTTCTAAGTGAACAGAGTAATGAGTTGTCCTAAATTTAATACAGGTGTGAAATGTAGAGATATGTTCAATGGGCATGAAGTACTAAAATAAGAGTTTATCGACCTTTAGTCTCATTTGTAGCCTTACTTTATTAGGTCACCTCATTATCTGATATTTGTACATCCCCACATGTCTTGTCCTTTGTCTAGCCACATGGATGAATTATTGAACTTGGATAAGATTCAGACAGGAAGTTTCATATACAAAGACAAAGAAATGATCCACTGTAGTCGTACTTGTAAATCCAGTGTGTTCTTCTACAGCATATGCTGCTGTTTCAGGATAAGTGTCCTGGAAAGAGTGTAGTCAGTAGTCTGGATTATTCTGATAATGATTTAATTAGCTTTGTTTACACATTATTATTATTATTATTAT